>JAGGCT020001407.1:0-50000 GCA_017654935.2 Phymorhynchus buccinoides
TAGATGACCGCCTGGGGACGTCCATCAGCATCCACGCTGACCCCTCCGACACCGTCATCCTCATCCATGGTCAGTGCAACAGGCCCATTTTAACTCATGTCTCTTTGTCTGTCTGCGTGTTTGTTAGTCTGTTATAGACAGGGTTGCCACAAGTCCTTAAAATTTGAAAAAAATCCTGGAAATTGGCTGCCCCAATTCCCTGATCCAAAAGCTCCAAAAAGTTCAGAACGCAGCAGCAAGATTGATTTTCAAAACAAAAAAATCAGAGCACATCACCCCACTGCTTCACATTCTTCACTGGCGTCCAATCTCTGCTCGCATTCAGTATAAAATCGCTTGCCTCGCCTTCAACTCTGTAAATGGCGCTGCCCCTCAATATCTTACTGACACCATACAGACTTACACCCCTGCCTTCAACTCTGTAAATGGCGCTGCCCCTCAATATCTTACTGACACCATACAGACTTACATCCCTGCCTTCAACTCTGTAAATGGCGCTGCCCCTCAATATCTTACTGACACCATACAGACTTACACCCCTACCTTCAACTCTGTAAATGGCGCTGCCCCTCAATATCTTACTGGCACCATACAGACTTACACCCCTACCTTCAACTCTGTAAATGGCGCTGCCCCTCAATATCTTACTGACACCATACAGACTTACACCCCTACCTTCAACTCTGTAAATGGCACTGCCCCTCAATATCTTACTCACACCATACAGACTTACACCCCTGCCTTCAACTCTGTAAATGGCACTGCCCCTCAATATCTTACTCACACCATACAGACTTACACCCCTACCTTCAACTCTGTAAATGGCGCTGCCCCTCAATATCTTACTCACACCATACAGACTTACACCCCTGCCTTCAACTCTGTAAATGGCATTGCCCCTCAATATCTTACTGACACCATACAGACTTACACCCCTGCCTTCAACTCTGTAAATGGCATTGCCCCTCAATATCTTACTCACACCATACAGACTTACACCCCTACCTTCAACTCTGTAAATGGCGCTGCCCCTCAATATCTTACTCACACCATACAGACTTACACCCCTGCCTTCAACTCTGTAAATGGCGCTGCCCCTCAATATCTTACTCACACCATACAGACTTACACCCCTGCCTTCAACTCTGTAAATGGCGCTGCCCCTCAATATCTTACTCACACCATACAGACTTACACCCCTGCCTTCAACTCTGTAAATGGCGCTGCCCCTCAATATCTTACTCACACCATACAGACTTACACCCCTGCCTTCAACTCTGTAAATGGCATTGCCCCTCAATATCTTACTGACACCATACAGACTTACACCCCTGCCTTCAACTCTGTAAATGGCATTGCCCCTCAATATCTTACTCACACCATACAGACTTACACCCCTGCCTTCAACTCTGTAAATGGCGCTGCCCCTCAATATCTTACTCACACCATACAGACTTACACCCCTGCCTTCAACTCTGTAAATGGCATTGCCCCTCAATATCTTACTGACACCATACAGACTTACACCCCTGCCCGCCATCTCAGATCATTTTCTGATTCTCGTCTACTTTCTACTCCCCGTATTAAAACTACGACCCACATACAAATTTCCCCGACTTGAAATTGAGGCTGCTCTTTAAACTGATGTTTCGGTTTGAATTTGGGGCCATTTATATGGGAGTCAGACTTGGTCAAAACACGATTTCTTTCCAGTTATAAGAGGGAAAACACGTGAAACCCGCGATTTTGAAACGTGATCTGGTGGATCTTTATGTTCCTGGAGAAGTCTTGGAATTTTCTTAATCTGCTGACCAGGTTATCGGCTTTCAGATTAGCCAAACCTAATCTTTCTTTCTTTGAAAATGTATGTACACTAGCGCTAATTGATTCTGAGTGTGACTTTTCAAGAGGAGGGGGAAGTTGTTGAAAGGGGCATTTTGTTGACTGATCTCATTCTGATTAATGATTTTCTGGAATTAACTTAATGTTAAAAGAATAAATTCAGTTTTGTTATGAGCTGGGTGCGTTTTATTGAGTTCATGAGTTTTCGGAGATGATTGTCTTTCTGGGCCTTAACTTTTGTTCGCTAGTGTAGTAAAACTAAAAGTTAATACTTGTCTTTTTAATTCAAACGTGTGACCGCCTCATCTGATATTGTGACAGCAGATGACCATCCTACTGCGTGAGGACTTTTGGTGTGTGCTGGGTTGTTGTTGTTTTTCGTTTCAGATAATCAGATTAGCTCGACATTAGTACACCTCTTACCATAACGCTAATTACCCATATTACAAGCAGAATTTTTTTTTAGTCCTTTACCAGCATGGTCCGGGAATAGTCCTGGAAAAGTCCTTGAATTTTTCTTATAGAGATCTGTGGGAACCCTGTACAGACTCTTTACTCAAATGGCTTTTGTCAGTGCTGACATTAGCCTGAATTTGGGGCCAATAGTGTAGTGAGAGTGAACCCTGTACAGACTCTTTACTCAAATGGCTTTTGTCAGTGCTGACATTAGCCTGAATTTGGGGCCAATAGTGTAGTGAGAGTGAACCCTGTACAGACTCTTTACTCAAATGGCTTTTGTCAGTGCTGACATTAGCCTGAATTTGGGGCCAATAGTGTAGTGAGAGTGAACCCTGTACAGACTCTTTACTCAAATGGCTTTTGTCAGTGCTGACATTAGCCTGAATTTGGGGCCAATAGTGTAGTGAGAGTGAACCCTGTACAGACTCTTTACTCAAATGACTTTTGTCAGTGCTGACATTAGCCTGAATTTGGGGCCAATAGTGTAGTGAGAGTGAACCCTGTACAGACTCTTTACTCAAATGACTTTTGTCAGTGCTGACATTAGCCTGAATTTGGGGCCAATAGTGTAGTGAGAGTGAACCCTGTACAGACTCTTTACTCAAATGGCTTTTGTCAGTGCAGACATTAGCCTGAATTTGGGGCCAATAGTGTAGTGAGAGTGAACCCTGTACAGACTCTTTACTCAAATGGCTTTTGTCAGTGCAGACATTAGCCTGAATTTGGGGCCAATAGTGTAGTGAGAGTGAACCCTGTACAGACTCTTTACTCAAATGGCTTTTGTCAGTGCTGACATTAGCCTGAGTTTGGGGCCAATAGTGTAGTGAGAGTGAAAGGTGAACGATAAATGATTTTCCAATTTTCCATAGCAATGGGAAATCATAATAGTGCAGTTGAGTCTTTGGTTCTGACTCCCAAACTAGAGGGCATCATTTGACACTAGCTCTTTAGTGCTGCAGCCAAAGGGATGAGTTGGCCTTTGTCCACCTTCCCCCAACGCCAGCTGTCCTCAAACCCCTCTGGCCGAGAGTGGGGATGTACTCTGGGCAAGGCAGTTTCCCTATAAACAAAATTTAGCACGCTGTTTTCTCGTAGTCAGACCTGGTATTGTAGTTCCTCCAGGATCTGCTCTGGGCACTGAATGATGGTTGTGGGTAGTTAGATTGATGGTTGTGGGGCAGTGGGTGGATGCCTCGTGCCTCCGTACGGGGAGCTGGACGACCCCGACCCCTCCGACGAGTCTCTCCCCGTGGGGATACTGGGGGGTCTTTCGTAAAAAAAATAGTTCCCCCACGTTCTGGAAGTTCTGTGCTTGTAACTTCCTCTATAATCTGTCACTCTCTTTGACTCTGCCTTTTCCCTTCGCTTACTGTCATCTACTATCTTTCTGACTTATTGGCCCATTCTCCTGCCTTTTCCCTTTGCTGTCTATCATCTACTATCTTTCTGACTTATTGCCCCATTCTCTTGCCTTTGTTTGCCAAAACAAATCTTCTAAATGACTTCTCTCCTTTAAGCTCCTCCGAAATCGGAATGTGTCGGCTGTACGCAGCCGGAGGAGACCAGGGAAAACTAAAAACCGAACACATGCGTACCTTACCCATTATGGCTTTTGGCCTGGGAATGCAGAAGAAGAAGAAGAATGTTGATGGTTCGTCTCACATTTCTAGCCGAGTTGGACGTTAAATCCAACTTCCATTCATAGTAGCAGCTTCCCCCTCTGCTATCTGGCAGTCAGTCGGAAACGACAGACTGGCATTCATCATGGACTATAGAACCTAGAAGTGTAACATCCATACATACATGGGTGTAGAGTGGCACCGAGGTAACGCGTTCGCCTCGTGTCAAGTAAACCCGAGTTCGAACCTGGGTACAGGGGATTTTTTCCCTCTCACTTTGCACGAGGCCTTACGGTCTGAACGTGGAGTCTTTCGGATGAGACGGTAAACCGAGGTCCCGTGTGCCCATGCACTTGGCACACATTAAACCCAGTGGCAACGAAAAAGTTGTCGTTTGGTCCAAATCCCCCCCCCCCCTCCCTCCCCCTTTCCTTCCTCATCAGTCACACAAAAATTGCATGCAAAAGAAAAAAAGAAAAGACAAAATTGTGTGGCGCGCCCCTGGCTGCGACGCGCTCTCCTGGTGGGAGCAACCTGAATTTCACAGAGACCCATATGCGACTATAAAGTACCTAATTCATTATATCTGTGTTCATTGATGATTGTTTCTGTCACGTGCGGTCACGCGCCCAGGTCACGCACGGGATGCCTTCACGCGGCAGCCATTCACGGGTCCCTGCTTCATCCCTAGGAACTGCTTCCAACTGCAACTGATGGTCCGTCTGTCCGTCTGTCTGTCTGTCTGTCTGTCTCTATTTCTGTGTACACCCCCCCTCCCCCTTATCTCTCTTTGCTTCTGTCTCTCGCTCTTTTTTTTTAAAGTGCTATTATTCTGTAGAAAAATTGCCATTTGTCTCATGATTTTTTTTTTTCGTGTGTTTTGTTTTGTTGCTTCATTTTCAAATCACCAATTCAAATTCACCATTGCTCATATTTGTATTCATGTCCGCTTTCAAGATTCAAGATTCTTTAATCAGCCAATGCATCAGAATACAAAGGAAATCGTTTTGGTTTTGCACAAGACATAATCCAACAACAACGAAAGCATGCACATGGATGGACAACCAATATAAGAAGGAAAAAAAGGTAACAAAATCAGATTACATAATCATGTATCTGTCTCTCCCTCAGATTCTCTCTTACTCTCAGACACACACCTACACATACACCAACACACACACATACACGTGTGCATGCACATTTATACCAACACATACCACCACCCCTCACACACGCACGCACACACAGACTCACACACAAGACCGCGAGCATGCAGGTACACCGATTGACACAAGTCTGGGCAAAATAGGATAAAGAATTCCCCTAGGGGGGTGAGCCTACTGAGTATTGATGGCTCTGACAGCAGAGGGGTAAAAGCTGTTCTTCAGGCGGTTAGTGAGCCTACTGAGTATTGATGGCTCTGACAGCAGAGGGATAAAAGCTGTTCTTCAGGCGGTTAGTGAGCCTACTGAGTATCGATGGCTCTGACAGCAGAGGGGTAAAAGCTGTTCTTCAGGCGGTTAGTGAGCCTACTGGGTATCGATGGCTCTGACAGCAGAGGGGTAAAAGCTGTTCTTCAGGCGGTTAGTGAGCCTACTGAGTATCGATGGCTCTGACAGCAGAGGGGTAAAAGCTGTTCTTCAGGCGGTTAGATTTGCACTAAACAATCAACCCTACCCTTTTTTTTAATTATCTCGTGTGCTCATTTTTGTCGGTTTTTTTTTTATTGCTTGACTTGATTGTTATTTGTTTTATTTCATGGTGTGAATATGTGAGAGAGAGGGCATGGTGCAAGGAAGGTATTGTAGCTTAACCATTTTACCGTCAATAAAACATTCGTATTCGTATTCGTACTCTCTAGGGCTAGCGGTTTTCACAATGGGTCTTTGCACAAACACAGAGATGCCTTGTATTGGTGCGTTTGGGTCAGTCATGTGGATCAGTATGTTCTGGGGAGCTGTCGATGACAGGCGTGGTGGCGCCCTCGGAGGAGGACCTCACTCACGCTGGCTCCACGACTAATACATTATTCACGGGGGTGTCCTGCACATCTTATCTCAGAACAGGTTCCACTGAACTCCACCGAAGTGACTCAGCAGCAGTGCAGTGTCTCCTCGGATGGTTGCATCCTGGCGGCCTAACATAGAATTACTCCCCCTTGGACTTCTGATTTCGGGTTTGCGATCTGACAAGCCGAGTATGGCTGCGAGTTGGGACTCGGAATGAGCGGCATGAGGGAGCAATGGTAGTGTACACTCTGAAGATGGGACAGTAGGGGAAAACCACACAGAGATAGAAAGTGATGATATATTTACAGATTCAGCTAAAGTCAACTGAATCACGCCGCTACAGTCATCTATCCTGCTAACGGATAGCTTCTAGCCTCCAGGGCGTGGTTTTATTACTGGAAGGCTAGAAATTATCGACTAGGTTGCCATGACAAAGGAGAAGATTTTTTTTACAGCAATGTGTGTGTGTGTGTGTGTGTGTGTGTGTGTGAATCTTTAATTTAATGTCTGTTCACATAGATCCTGCTAACGGATAGCTTCTAGCCTCCAGGGCGTGGTTTTATTACTGGAAGGCTAGAAATTATCGACTAGGTTGCCATGACAAAGGAGAAGATTTTTTTTACAGCAATGTGTGTGTGTGTGTGTGTGTGTGTGTGTGTGTGTGTGTGTGTGTGTGTGTGTGTGTGTGTGAGAGAGAGAGAGAGAGAGAGAGAGAGAGAGAGAGAGAGAGAGAGAGAGAGAGAGAGAGAGAGAGAGAGAGAATGTGTGTGTGTGTGTGTGTGTGTGTGTGTGTGTGTGTGTGAGAGAGAGAGAGAGAGAGAGAGAGAGAGAGAGAGAGAGAGAGAGAGAGAGAGAGAGAGAGAGACTCAATGACTCAAATGTTTAATGACGAAAGCCAAACAAGCTCATATTACCACAGTCACGAAAAGCACAAAACATATACACACCTAGAACACGGACTCGTTTCAAACATAGAATAATTCAAAAGACCACTTTTGCTCAAGCGTACACTTTGCTCTCCAGCACCAACCCTCACCCTACCTCTCCCACCCCCACCCCTCGCAGATAGCATGTTGCAATCAACATCGAACATCAAGTAGTGTGTGTGTGTGTGTGTGTGTGTGTGTGTGTGTGTGTGTGTGTGTGTGTGTGTGTGTGTGTGTGTGTGTATGTGTTGCATGCGGAAAAGGGGCTGTACACCCTACTTCTGGTGATTCCAAGCGAGCCTATGTCTTGTGTGTGTATTTTTGTAGCCGGAAAAAGGCCGGCTTCGCAGCCGTAAAAAGGGAAGGGATGAACACCCTACTTCTGGTGTGTGTGTGTGCGTGTGTGCGTGTGCGTGTGTGTGCGTGCGTGCGTGCGTGCGTGCGTGTGTGTGTGTTTTGCAGCCGGAGAAAGGGCTGTACACCCTACTTCTGGTGATCCCGAGTAAGCCTATCATAATGTCTTATGTGTGTGCATTTTGCAGCCGGAAAAAAAGGGGTGAACACCCTATTCCTGGTAATCCCGAGCGAGCCTGTGTCTTGTGTGTGTACTTTGCAGCCGGAAAAGGGGCTGTATACCCTACTCCTGGTGATCCCGAGCGAGCCTGTGTCTTGTGTGTGTACTTTGCAGCCGGCGAAAGGGCTGTATACCCTACTCCTGGTGATACCGAGCGAGCCTATGTGTTGTGTGTGTACTTTGCAGCCGGAAAAGGGGCTGTATACCCTACTCCTGGTGATCCCGAGCGAGCCTGTGTCTTGTGTGTGTACTTTGCAGCCGGCGAAAGGGCTGTATACCCTACTCCTGGTGATACCGAGCGAGCCTATGTGTTGTGTGTGTACTTTGCAGCCGGAAAAGGGGCTGTATACCCTACTCCTGGTGATACCGAGCGAGCCTGTGTCTTGTGTGTGTACTTTGCAGCCGGCGAAAGGGCTGTATACCCTACTCCTGGTGATACCGAGCGAGCCTATGTGTTGTGTGTGTACTTTGCAGCCGGCGAAAGGGCTGTATACCCTACTCCTGGTGATCCCGAGCGAGCCTGTGTCTTGTGTGTGTACTTTGCAGCCGGCGAAAGGGCTGTATACCCTACTCCTGGTGATACCGAGCGAGCCTATGTGTTGTGTGTGTACTTTGCAGCCGGAAAAGGGGCTGTATACCCTACTCCTGGTGATACCGAGCGAGCCTGTGTCTTGTGTGTGTACTTTGCAGCCGGCGAAAGGGCTGTATACCCTACTCCTGGTGATACCGAGCGAGCCTATGTGTTGTGTGTGTACTTTGCAGCCGGCGAAAGGGCTGTATACCCTACTCCTGGTGATCCCTAGCGAGCCTATGTGTTGTGTGTGTACTTTGCAGCCGGCGAAAGGGCTGTATACCCTACTCCTGGTGATCCCTAGCGAGTGTATGTGTTGTGTGTGTACTTTGCAACCAGAAAAAAGGTCTGATCCCTAGCGAGCCTGTGTCTGTACTTTGCAGCCGGAGAAAGGGCTGTATACCCTACTCCTGGTGATCCCGAGCGAGCCCATTGAGCTGGAGGAGTACTGTATCAACCCCGTGAGGAGAAGCAGTCAGGTGGACGCCAGCATCCTGGCCCTGTCCGCCTCGGGAACCGACGCCATGCACCTGCAAGACCTCTACGCCAATGCCATGCTGGGGCAGGATGACTTGGAAGTGAGGGAGAGAGAGAGAGAGAGAGAGAGAGAGAGAGAGAGAGAGAGAGAGAGAGAGAGAGAGAGAGAGAGAGAGAGAGAGAGAGAGAGAGAGAGAGAGAGAGAGAGAGAGAGAGAGAGAGAGAGAGAGAGAGAGAGTGAGAGAGAGAGAGAGAGAGAGAGAGAGAGTGAGAGAGAGAGAGAGAGAGAGAGAGAGGGGTGGTGGTGGGGAGTCTATAGGGTAAGACGGGGTAAAAAGCCCATGGGCGGGTAAGAAGCCCAAACCTATTATCTCATGAAATGAAGACAAGATTTTGCCTATGAGACGAGTGTTAATGTTTAGCATTCGTCTCATGGGCAAAATTTGACTGAAATTTGCTTCATTTCATGAGATAATTGGCATGGGCTTCTTACCCGCCCATGGGCTTTTTACCCCGTCTTTACCTACCTTATATCGTGCCCAAACACAATACAAAACATATAATTCAATAGACGGAAGGTGAATGAATTATTATTACCCCGAGGGGTCTTTCGTACAAATAGTTCCCCCACCTTCTGGAAGATCTTTGCTTGTAACTTCCTCTAATCTGTCACTGTCTTTGACTGCCTTTTCCCTTTTCTTACTGTCATCAACTATCTTTCTTTTTTTTTAAAGAAACAGTTACAAAGATTTTCTTCAGCCGAAGTCGGACATGCTGGGCCTAATTATTTCTTAGTTAGGCGCATAAGAATAAGAATAATAAGAAGATTGAATATTATGTATTCTCACCAATTGGAAAAAACGTTCACGTCCTATTTTTCAATATTCAAAACCAGAAACAAGAAGATTTCACCATTTGAATTAGACCTTCAAACGTGCCAACAAGCCACACTGAAACCCTACAAATCCACCACTTATTCACTCATTTGCTTATTTGTTTGTCTGTTTACGTTCCATACAGGCTTCTCGCAGGAGCGCGCGAGCCACCACTGACCCTGATAATGAGAGCATGAGCGACACTTCTGCTGCTCAGTCCGAAATGTTTCTGCTGTCTGATACCGGGATGGCTGAGTAAGTTATGATGGATCTCTCTCATAGCGAGAGAGAGAGAGAGAGAGAGAGAGAGAGAGAGAGAGAGAGAGAGAGAGAGAGAGAGAGAGAGAGAGACAGAGAGACAGACAGACAGACAGACAGACAGACCAAGATCTCCTCGGCAAAGAACATGTCAGTGTGAGTAACGAATCACATGAAATTCATGCATTGGGTTTACTTGAGTATAGTGAGCGAAAATAGAATTATTTCTTAGGTATTTCGCGTGATTCATGACTCACATCGTCAAAAGCGCATCGCTTCCCCATACGATTCGTATTTGTGTAGCTGGCCCTTAAGACGCATCATTTTCTTCTTCCTCGACGTCGATCGCTCAGACAATTTCCTGTCATACGAGCGCAGATGCGTCATGCTTCCATTATGCGCCTGACTAGGAACTACCGCATGTCCGTCTTCGGCTGGAGAAAATCTTCGTAAGAGTTTCTAGAACAAAGACAGGAGAATGGACCGGTAAGGCAGAAAGGTGATATTAATTTGAGTAAGCAAAAGGGGGAAGGGCAGAGTCAAAGAGAGTGACAGATTAGAGGAAGTTACAAGCACAGGACTTCTAGAAGACGAGGGAACTATTTGTACAGAAGACAACCCTGCCCACCTACCCCCTCCCCGGTATCCCCACGGGGGCAAAAGCCGTTTCAGTTGCGAAGGACTGGCGAACATGATAATAAGTTATGACAGATGAACAGTCGATTGTAGGAGTGTTTGATTCTCAGTGTGTGTGTGTGTGTGTGTGTGTGTGTGTGTGTGTGTGTGTGTGTGTGTGCGTGTGCGTGTGCGTGTGCGTGTGCGTGTGTGCGTGTGCGTGCGTGTGCGTGCGTGCGCGCGCACGCGTGAGAGCATATGTGTGCGTATGTTTCTGGGCGTGCGTGCATGCGTCCGTGTATATGTTCCAGACAAAAAACGTCCATTGCTGCCAAGACCCACGAAAGAGAGATCATTGTCCCAAACCCGTCTGGATCTTCTGCTGTAGACACTTCCAAGTATATATTGTGTTGTATTGCATTGTATTGTGTTGTGTTGTGTTGTGTTGTATTCTATTGTGTTGTAATGTGTTGTATTGTATTGTGTTGTATTGTATTGTGTTGTATTGTATTGTACTGTATTGTACTGTGTTGTATTGTATTGCATTGTATTGTATTGTATTGTGTTGTATTGTATTGTATTGTATTGTATTGTATTGTACTGTATTGTATTGTGTTGTGTTGTACTGTGTTGTATTGTATTGCATTGTATTGTATTGTATTGTACTGTATTGTATTGTGTTGTATTGTATTGTGCTGTATTGTGCTGTATTGTACTGTATTGTATTGTATTGTATTGTATTGTATTGTATTGTATTGTATTGTATTGTTTTGTATTGTATTGTATTATGTTGCATTGTATTGTACTGTATTGTATTGTGTTGTATTGTACTATGTTGTATTGTATTGTAGTGCATTGTATTGTAGTGTATTGTATTGTACTGTGTTGTATTGTATTGTGTTGTATTGCACTGTATTGTATTGTGTCATATTGTACTGTATTGTGTTGTATTACATTGTATTGTGTTGTAGTGTATTGCATTGTATTACATTGTAGTGTAGTGTACTGTATTGCACTGTATTCATTTTATCAGTGTCATCCAGTCTCTCTGGATCTGTTGGCAAAGACCCCCCAAAATATGTATTGTATTGTGTTGTATTGTATTGTATTGTATTGTGTTGTGTTGTATTGTGTTGTATTGTATTGCATTGTAGGCCCTATTGTACTGTACTGTATTACACTGTATTGTACTGCATTGCATTGTATTGTACTGTATTGCATTGTATTCATTTTATCAGTGTCATACAGTATCTCTGGATATGTTAGCAAAGACCCCTCAAAGTATGTATTGTGTTGTATTGTGTTGTATTGATCCTGCAAGGGCGGATTGTGCTGGTAATAAGGGGATGGGGGTGGGGGTTCCAGTGGATTTTATTAAGTTATTGGCTACCTAAGATCATCATGGATCAACGATGCATAGTCTAAAGGCGGCGACAGACTATGTGGCTGCCTCATATGACTTGATCAGGTCGTGACGTTTCACCTCATTTGCATACCATCTAACTCGATCAAGTTGACTCAGTCGGGCCCAGTCAGGTGACAGGGCCGAATAGGGCGGATTCTAAATTTCACTGATCGAGTCTGATCGAGTCAGGTGGCTTGTGACCTCTTCTGTGCGGGAAACAAAATTTGGTCTACGTCACGACCTGATCGAGTCATATGAGGCAGCCACATAGTCTGTCGCCGCCTTGAGAGAGAGAGAGAGAGAGAGAGAGAGAGAGAGAGAGAGAGAGAGAGAGAGAGAGAGAGAGAGAGAGAGAGAGGGGGAGAGAGAGAGACAGAGAGAGAGAGGAGAGAGAGAGAGAGAGAGAGAGAGAGAGAGAGAGAGAGAGAGAGAGAGAGAGAGAGATTCTTAGTATTTTTAAAGGCAGTTTCCATGCAACTAGGAAACCCCCGTAATCCGCCCCTCTATGGTATTGTACCGTATTGATTTGTATTCATTTTACCAAAGCTAACCAGTCCCTATGGATCTATCGGCACAGATTCCTCAAAATATGTATTGCATTGTATTGTATTATGTTGTATTGTATCGCATAGTGTTGTGTAGTATTGTATTGCATTGTGTTGCACTATATTATGGCCTGTTGCATTCTATTTTAGTAATAGAGAAGAAGAAATCCCAAATGCCGGAAAGAGGGCATGCACACACACGCGTGCACGAACACATGTTCACTCTCTATCATTCGTATATTCTTGTCTGTATCTGTATGTGTACGTGTGTGTGTGTGTGTGTGTGTGTGTGTGTGTGTGTGTGTGTGTGTGTGTGTGTGTGTGTGTGTGTGTGTGTGTGTGTGTGTGTGTGTGTGTGTGTGTGTGTGTCTGTGTGTGTGTCTGTGTGTGTGTCTGTGTCTATCTGTCTATCTGTCTGTCTGTGTCTGTCTGTCTGTCTGTCTGTCTGTCTCTCTCTCTCTCTCTCTCTCTCTCTCTCTCTCTCTCTCTCTCTCTCTCTCTCTCTCTCTCTCTCTCTCTCTCTCTCTCTCTCTCTCTCTCTCTCTCTCTCTCTCTCTCTCTCTCTCTGTGTGTGTGTGTGTGTGTGTGTGTGTGTGTGTGTCTGTCTGTCTGTCTGTCTGTCTGTACGTCTGTCTGTCTGTACGTCTGTCTGTCTGTCTGTCTCTTGCAGACTATTCTTCTTTTTTTCTCCGATCGCAGATGCGTCATGCTTTCGCTATGCGCCTAAATAATAAATAAATAGGCCCAGCATGTCCGTCTTTGGCTGGAGTAAATCTTTTTGTAAAGGTTTCTTGAAAAAAAAGGGCAGGAGAATGGACCGGAAAAGGCTGAAAGATAGTAGATGACAGCAAGCAAAGGGAAAAGGCAGAGTCAAAGAGGGTGAGAGATTAGAGGTTACAAGCACAGAACTTTCATAAGGTGGGGGAATTATTTATACAAAAGAACCCCCCGGTACCCCCACAGGGGTCGGCAGACTATTGATCCTGGTGTAGCATTCTCAAATTGGATTTGTTCTCAACATGTCTGCGCATATGCGAAATCGATCATGACGTACCATCAAATTTTATCTTTTGTGTACTCAACACTAAATTGATCCTAAACCTATCCCTAACCCTATTCTTAACCCTAAGCCTATCCCTAATCGTAGCCCTAACCCTGAACCTATCCCTAACTCTTCGCACATGCGCAGACGGTTTGAGAACAAATCCGCTTTGAGAACACCACACCGGTGTTAATATTCTGCAGGGGTCACTATTCTCCGTAACACCGGGAAGTCGCACACATAGCCTACACATTCATGTGCACAGTTCCTCCGGTGTATCATGTGTACATGTTTGTGTGCGCCTGTCTGTCTGTGTGACTGTTCACGCAGGCTTAGGGAGATGAAGAGGTCCCACATGCCGGAAGGGGCGGCGTGGCAAATGTCGGACTCGTGGGACCAGTCGGAGGTCGCGGCGGAGGTTGCGGCGCAGATGGTTGCCCTGGAAAGCCGACGCAACACCGAGTTCGCCGACCAGACTGGATCTCTAAAATCCAGCGAATCGGAATACAGCTCGGATTTTATATGATAGCATAGGATAGGACTAGAATGGGTAGGATAGGATTGGATATAAATGACATGTGAAAAGATTGGATATGATATGAACTTATATCGATACTAGCAGTAGCGTGGATATCATTCGATATTTTATTGATGCTATATAGCAGTAATGCCCTGCTTGCTTTACTTCGTGGGAGTTCTTCCCTGGCGGAGGTTTGCACTGGGGGGTTCAAAGTGTCCCTCGGCACCTACCTTGAAGAAATTGGGGTTTTAATCTTTGACTACTGGTTGTTGTTGTTTTTAGAGAGTTGCCCAGCTCTCACTTTCCCTTCACTACTGGCTTCTTCAAAGTGTCTCCCACTGCAATCGCCCGTTGATGCTGATGACGAATAATGTGAAAGTGCATGGGGGAAAAGAGACATAATGGAATTTGGGCATAAATTGCGATTGTGTTTTTACAAGATGGCGCAAAGATTCCAAGTCAGTACGCATAAAACAGAATTGAGTTGTCTTGTCTAGTTTTGTTTTCATAACCGTTTCAAGTTTGATATGGATGATTTGCAGAAATCGGACATAGAAGACAGAATTTTGCCTCTTTGTTTCTATTGACTTGATTTTGGAAATAAACAAAGAAATCATTCAATATTGTCTTTCATGTTGTGGCTACTGGTAGAATACATAAAAATAGACATATGCCCTAGCTAGAAATTTGATATTTTTAGGGTTGTTGACGCGCTCTCCAGGTGGGAGCAACCCGAATTTCACAGAGACGCCTCTGTGACTATAAAGTACCTAATACCTAATACTTTTTGGATAACATATTTTTGAGTGACAACATGTTTTTCCCATGCACCATCATCATGGTTATAGGGGTGTGCAGTCAACATTTTCCAAATTTCGGCCAACGAAAATGTTGCATATGGGGAGATGCTAACTTACTAAGCTTACCGGCCAACAATCTTGATCTTTTCTGGATCAACGGCAAATCCAAAGGCTCTGGTAAACGAAGTTCTGCCATGTTAGCCTTTAGTTTGTGTGTCAGTACTGTAACCGATGTTCCTTCATCCTTTACAAGTCTTATGGCTTCATCACATGATGTAGGCCCTAATACTCTGGTGTGATACGCTGATTGCTTGCTCTTAGCACAGACTAGTCTGTGCTCTTAGTGAGTGTGTCTTTTCAGGTACTTTTTTTTTGTAATACAGTATAAGCATGTACGAATACTAAACTAGTGGTATAACTTGGAAAGAACATTTTAATTTTACCAGTCTTACCAGTCCCTTCCCCTCATGTTGTTTCATTCTCCAGAGGCGGACCAAATGATTCGGGGGGGGGGGGGGGGGGGGGGGGGGGGGGGGGGGGGGGGGGGTCCTGGGTTAAGGTGTAGTGGCCTTGTGGTGGCCCAGGGGGCGAAACCCTCGGAGAAGTTTGCAATTAAGTGATTATTAAAGCAAACATTGAGCCATTTACTTACTTTTTACCCATGTATATGGTACAGGTTTGGGGCAAATGGGGGTGGGGGGTCCGCAAACCCTGGAAACCCCCCTCAGATCCGCCCCTGCTCTCTCTCTCTCTCTCTCTCTCTCTCTCTCTCTCTCTCTCTCTCTCTCTCTCTCTCTCTCTCTCTCTCTGTCGGTCTGTCGGTCTCTCTCGTTCCCCACTCACAGGCCTATATTATGCATGCACTTTTTTTTAGTCTACCAGATCTGACTAAAATGTATTGACTAGTGGGTATGTCCAGATTTTTTAAAAACCGGTTATACATGTGTAGGCATCTGCTGGTTTAAAAAAATTGTTTGTTTATTATTGTTTATTTTTATTTTTCAAGTTCTATTATTGTAAGTTTTTGTTTGAATAAAGTAAAGCTGGTAGGCTTTGTGAGTTTTATTTGACTATTCATTGTGATGGGTAGGGGAAGACGGGGTAAAAAGCGCATGGGCGGGTAAGAAGCCCACCCCAATTATCTCATGAAATAAAGAAAATTTCAGTCAAATTTGCCCATGAGACGAATGCTAGACATTAACGCTCGTCTCATGGGCAAAATGAGATTGAAATTTGCTTCATTTCATGAGATAATTGGGGTGGGCTTCTTACCCGCCCATGCGCTTTTTACCCTGTCTTACCCTATGAGTGTTTTTGAAAAATGAGTTAAAATCAAAGTTTGTCAGATCACCCTTTGTGACCAATAAAACCTCGCCAGCTATTGTTCACTGAAAGTAGGGTTATTAACGCCCTTGACGGCAAGAGTTAAGCTCTTGTTGATCAGTATCAAAAAGGGCATTCACTCTTGCAAAAGGCAGCCATTAAGTGGCCTCAAATAGGGTTATTGGCGAGAGTTATTGGTTTGGTCAATACTCAACCATCCTCCCCCACCCACCAAGGGCATTCACTCTTGCAAAAGTATTCTTTCAGGCATGGGAATTAGAGAAGACAAAAAAGACTGAAAATTGGGGTCTGGAAGCAGGCATAGGAACAAGGAATAAAATAAAAACACCTGAAAACCGTGTGTGTTGGGATACAGCCCCCATAAAATAAAGCTTCTTCTGTTATCTAAGCCTTAAAAACAGTATTAGAGATAAGACTGATATATTTAGTTCATTTTGCATTAATTTATAACCAATAACTTAAGTTTTACTCATTGGGCTTCTTTTTTTTTATCTCATAAATGTCCTCTTGGACCATCAAAAAAGCTGAAACTTGCAAAAAAAGACTGAAGAGGACCATCAAAAAAGCGGAAATCAGCCAAAAGACTGACAATTCCCATGCCTGTCTTTGCAGTGGCCAATAGCCCTATCCGGGGCAGTAGGTGGATGCCTCGTGCCTCCATACCTCGCCCCCTCTACGAGTCCCTCCCCGTGGGGATATCGGGGGGGGGGGTGTCTTTCGTAAAAAATGTTCCCCCACCTGTAATTTCTGTGCTTGTAACTTCCTCTAATCTGCCACTCTCTTTGACTCTGCCTTTTCCCTTTGCTTTCTATCATCTACTATCTTTGTGACTTATTCATTGGCCCATTCTCCTGCCTTTAAAAAAAAAAAGTCTTCCAAATAATTTTTCTCCTTTGCGCTCTTCCGAAATCAGAATGTGTCGGCTGTACGCAGCGGGCCGGGAGACCAGTGAAAACTGAAAACCAGGCACATACACACTTTTCACCCTTCTATATAAGTACATCTTGGTGAACTTCAACACTGAGGAGTGGGGTGGGGTGGGGGTTCATCCGTTTTGTGTGGCTAGGGCGGGTTCCGGAAACCCTGGACCTCCCAGATCCGCCCCTGCACACACACACACACACACACACACACACACACACACACACACACACACACACACATGACACACACACACACACACACACAGAGAGAGAGAGAGAGAGAGAGTTGCACACACTCAGTAGAACTTGAACACACATGCTTACAGTAAACACCCACAATGTAACTGACACACACCAAACACACGTACACTGAGCACACACGCCACGCACACAAACACAGCACGTACACACGGATATACACATACGGAATGCCCGGCCCGCCCCCCCCCCCCCCCCCCCCCCCCCCCCCCCCCCCCCCCCCCCCCCCCTCACACACACACACACATATTTGTTTTTAATTGTCAAATGGAATGGGAGCTATAGGACATACACTAAAGACGAACTTGAAACAAACAGAAGCAACAATCGCACGTAAGCGCACATGCACACACACACACACACACACACACACACACACACACACACACACACACACACACATATTAAAATAACAAACCAACCCACGTTAAACAAAACAAAGAACACGCCTTGGTTATATTATTGTAGAAGAATTTTGACTTAAAAATCAAATTTTGACTTCTTCTTCTTCTTTTCTTCAGGGTCTACGGTCAGTATGTTGACCATTCTGGCTCCTTTGGGAGAAAAAAAGACTGAAAAATGGGGTCCGATCTGTTCTTTACTGAGGACATGCCTGCTTAACTAATATTGAAGGGACAGCGTATCAGCGTATTTCCCGTAGCCAGATACTTTTGCACACTGCAAGCACCTTGCATAATGAATATGACCATTGGCCAGTGGCAATGACCATTGGCCAGTGGCTGTCATCAGCATTAAACAGATACATAAACAATCGGGTGACAGGAAATAAACTTAAGAATATAAATTTGATTTTTAAGTCAAAACGCTGTTCAAGGTACAGTGGTACTCGTGACTACACACTAATAGGCTGTCAACTTGATAATGAAAATGTCGAATTTAGGTGAAAGTGACCACCGGTCAGTGGTAGTGACCACTAGTCATCTGAATAGTCGAGTGCATAAGTTATGTGGTGACGGAATAAGCTGTTAAAAATCTAAATTTGATTTTTTAAGTCAAAGTGACCACTGGTCATTGTCACTGACCAATGGTCATCTACAGTGTAGGCTACAACTTACTTGTGCCGTAGAGGGCCTGTGACTTAGAGCCGCCTGTTACATAGAGTGCCTGTAACATAGAGGGCATGTGACTTAGAGCCGCCTCAGTGTTACATAGAGTGCCTGTAACATAGAGGGCATGTGACTTAGAGCCGCCTGTTACATAGAGTGCCTGTAACATAGAGGGCATGTGACTTAGAGCCGCCTGTTACATAGAGTGCCTGTAACATAGAGGGCATGTGACTTAGAGCCGCCTGTTACATAGAGTGCCTGTAACATAGAGGGCATGTGACTTAGAGCCGCCTGTTACATAGAGGGCCTGTAACATAGAGGGCATGTGACTTAGAGTGCCTGTATCATAGAGGGCCTGTGACTTAGAGGGCCTGTGACTTAAAGGGCCTGTAACACAGAGGGCCTGTGACTTCTTGAAGTGCAAAAAGGTCTATTTAGGCTGTAAGAGTGCTCCTCTACACCCCTTTCCCCTCCCCTCCCAAGTGGTCCGTGAGCCGATCTCCCTCCGGGAGGGGGCGGCCCCATTGTCGGGGGTGACGCGAGGATGTCTCGCGTATCCCCCCTTCAGTGGGTCTGCCTTCACTTGGTGTGCTGAGATCCTCCGAATCACTCCCCTTCCCCCTCCCCCCCCTCTTGTTATATCCCCAAGTAAAACCTTATTGCCCCACATGGCCGAAAGGCCAAAGAGGGCGTAAAGCATTACTTTCGTAAGAGTGCTCCCCCTTATTTCTACTTCCGCCTTGTGAGGAGAACGGAAAGCATGAGCTGAAACTAAGTCGTCTAGTTCTTCACTGCTTTTAAATCAAATATTCAGCTAATTCATCGCTTTCCGTGGTATGATAAGAACGTGGATAGTAAATTCTTCAAAACTTAGATCTCCAACGAAGGTTTTAAGCCGAGCAGTGATGATGGAGGGCGGTGGCGAGGAAGTGAAGGCGAAACGTGAGCGGAGCGCGTTAAACAAGGGGGTGGATGGGGTAGCCCAGCCTTCCGACACCACTGGAGGCAGTGCAGGCCTTGTGCAGCACTACAACACCGTCACGGGCCAAACGGAGTGGGTCTGGGCCCGTCCGGATTACGACTACCGTCAGGAGATCGCTAGGTTGGTACGCAAGCAGACACAGACAGACACGCGCGTATCATTTTTTTGTATGTGCACACACACACACACACACACACACACACACACACACACACACACACACACTCGGAGTGTCACACACACACTCAGTGTCACACACACACACATCACTCATCAGATCAGCTATGATCGATCAGCTGAAGTGGCCATCCCTTCAACACCGCCGAGAAACAGCAAGACTTAACAATGCTGTTATCGCCGATTTGATTGTTTGATTTCTGGGAAACCAGAGCAAATTGAGTGTTTCGATCTCTGTAATTTAGTGTAAAGGATGTTTTCCTGGTGATCTCAACGTGTTTCTAGCAAAAACTAATCCGTAAGGGTGTCCCTTTAAAGAGAAACTCGCTCTCTTACTAGTCTTAGTCTACCCCGAACTATCAATAGCATGGATTGGAATGACCTCTCCCAACAGGCTGTTAGCATAGCATAGCATAAATGGCATTATAGGCTGTTTTGTTAAGCCTTTTGCCCTCTAAATATGTTTTTGATTTTTGTTAGGTTTGGCTTCATTCACTGATGCCTACTATAAGGCATCTGTGTTTTATTCATTTAAATCTGCATATTAACTGAAAACATTTTGTTTTGGAAAAACTTGTCTATTATATTTTTGAACGAATTTAATGACTGCATTAACTGCTTCATCAGGAAGGTTATTCCATGCATTTATTACTCGGTTAGTAAAAAAGTTTTGTGTCTAGGGCAACTGCCTCTCAATAACTATACCACGCTCCGCCCACCCCCACCCCCCTCCACTCCTCCCCTTCACCCCCCACTCACCTCCCATTCAGTAGCTTAGGTGGTTCCTGTCTGATTCAGCATCATGTTGGGGTTCTGCTGAATAGTCCCTGACTGGCTGGGTCATGTAACATAGGGTGGTGGTGATTATCTACCTAGTCTCCTCCCCTCTCTCTCTCTCTCTCTCTCTCTCTCTCTCTCTCTCTCTCTCTCTCTCTCTCTCTGTCTCTCTCTCTCTCTCTCTCTCTCTCTCTCTCTCTCTCTCTCTCTTCTTCTTCTATCTATAGATCATTAGGGCCAAAGTGTTCAGTGCATATTATTTTTTTCTGGAGGTCCCCCTGAATTTACAGTGACAGAATAATCAGCTAATGATTGAGGTTGCTTGAAGGAAGGAAGGAAGGAAGGAAGGGAGATCATGTAACACATGACACTTATCTGCTCGCTCTCTCACTCTCTTTCTCTCTCTCTCTCTCTCTCTCTCTCTCTCTCTCTCTCTCTCTCTCTCTCTCTCTCTCTCTCTCTCTCTCTCTCTCTCTCTCTCTCTCTCTCTCTCTCTCTCTCTCTCTCAACACACACCTGCACCCCCACCCCCGACACACACATGCACAGCAAGGTGGTAGAGGAGAGTTGTGTGAAAATGTTTTATGCATTGGTGTTTGTGTGTGTGTAATTTGTACATTGTATGTTTACATGCACTGTATCATTGTATGTGTTCACTATGTCTGTGTACACATGTCTTGTATTAAAATAATTGTGCCCATGTATGTATGTAATGTTTGTAAACTTGTGTGTATCGGGTATGTTTTCTAGTCTTGGTCTGTTTTATCACTACACAAATAATTTCCTGTAAAAAGCCAATGGACAATGAAGTAATTAGTTGATCGATTGATTGATGTGCTTTACTAATTACAGATCATCTTATGCGGACATGCTTCATGATACAGAGAGGGTAAGTTTTGAAAAAGTACTTTCATTTCATTTGACACAACATGTATCCATCCACATTGTCTATCCATGGATGCATTGGTTATTTCTTAAAAGGTTTTCATAAAGTTTTATCCTTAAGTGAATTTAAACTTGTTTGTTAATTTTGTTTTATGGCCTAGAAGGCAGAAGAGTTTAAAGATTTTATTGTGATTAATGATTATGATTTTTTTTCAAAGCATTTTCTGAGACTGCCGATTGGTTGGATCAAAAAGAGACATAGTATTAACTGTATATTTTTTGGCATATATATTATGTTTTTATTGCAATTGAAAATAAATGTGGGTTCCTGATCTTTTTCCATTGAAACAAACACAGATCCAGTGTTTAGCATAATTTGTATTTTAGGGATTATTTCACCTAGATCTGGCTCCTACTTGTCCTAGTTTAAAGTTGAGAACGGAAATGAGATGCAGAGCTCTGTATTTATCCAAATACTTAGTTAAAATGCTCCCTACACAAACCGCTCAAAAATGAAACCGGGCTCCAAATCGTCCCGCAAAACAAGGGGTCCCAGGGACTCCTTCACTTACAGCATAGAGGGTCCTAGAGGTGGGATAGAGGGTCCCAGTTGCATTGCGAATGCTAGTAAAAAGAATTTTTCTAGTGCATCCCTGGGACCCCCTGCACACTCTTTTAGAGGGTCCTTTAGAATTTTGGTGCTTCATAGACCCCCAAATGGGGGTCCCTGGGAGCCCTGTGAAACCCATTTGCTGGTCCAATAGAGCAATGCCTATTATGCGCCCACAGAATGAAAAGTACTACGCGGCCTTGGGCAAGGCGATAGCGTTACTGCGGTCACGAGGTCAGCGGACACAAGTTCTGGACATTGGCACCGGCACTGGACTCCTCTCTATGATGGCTGCTGCCCAGGATGCTGACTCTGTCACCGCCTGTGAGGTGGGTCACCTTGACCTTGTCACCTTGACATGTTGACCTTGACCTGGTAACATTGTCATCATTATCAACCTCATCTTCATATGTTAGTATGAAGAGTGTCACGATCATTATCGCAGTTGTCATCATTATCAGCTTCATCTTGATTAATAGTAAGCGTCAGCATCATCATCATGATCATGATCAATACATGTATCATCATTATCATTATTCATTTATTGTTTCACTCAAATGGTTTGTATCATTGGTTGACTATAGGCGATTTCCATCTGCACGCCAGCTCACACACTACGTTCAGTTTCTGACCCTCTCTCTCTCTCTCTCCAGATCCCTAGGTATAAGCTTTCAACTGTTGGTCGGCACTCTTTTGCTATTTCAGGACCAACCTCCTGGAACAAGCTTCCTCTCTCCCTCTGTCTATGACCAACCCTTTCCGCCTTCAAATCCAACCTCAAAACTCAATGAAGCTCACTCTTTCTCTCTCCCTCTCTCTTGTTTTTAGGTCTGTTTCTGGGTTTTTTCTTCTTATGTTAAATGTGTGCATGCTGCTTCTCCGTCCATCCTGTTTGGCGTGTGAATGCGATGCGAATGCTAATATGTGTGGACACGCTTTGATTTGATTTTTCATCAAGATAAAACGCCGTATAAATACTGTATGTTGTTGTTGTTGATTAGGCATAAACTGGGGCCAATTACCAATGTGTTGTAAATTTATTCGGCAAATATTTCGGGCTACTGCCCTTTTACCATGCCTGTCTCCTTCCCATAAAAACTAATATAGTTGTGGTTTCTTCTCTCACCACCTATATATTTGTCTTTTTTGTCATTTTCATATTTTCATGTATGGTTTTTTTCTTTATTATTTCTTAGTAATTCTCATTTCTCTTTAAACTACTAAAAATATTGTTAATCATATTTTGTATACAGTGGAACCTCCGTTATAGGACCTTCAAAAATCATCCAAAATGAGGTCTTATACGGGAGGGGTCTTATAAGGGAGAGGTCTTATGAGCAAGGTAATTTTAATACTTACAAAGAAGGGCAATGTCTCAGAGAAGTAGGTCTTATGTGGGAGGGAGTCTTATAATGGGGAGGTCTGATAAGGGAGGTTCCACTGTATTCAAATAGCTATATGGTACTTTATTTTCATCTTCCATCACAATTTAGCGTTGTATGTTCCTTTGATAGGGCTTTATATAAGTGTTCTTTTCGCCCTATCTTGTCATTGTATAAAGTTGTGGCCTTCGTGAATAGAAGCGCTGTTTAAACCATTGACTACTCGTGTTTGTTGTAGTTTTTGTGTGATTTTGCAGGCCTTCGAACCAATGGCACGGTGTGCCCAACAGGTGATTAGGGACAACGGTTACGGCGACAAAATCCATTTGATCCACGGCAGGTCCACCGACATCGAAGTTGGGGAAGGTAGGAGGACTCCCAGTTTCCAATTTTCACACTTTTTCTTTTAAAGGGGCACCCTGACAGATGAGTTTTTGCAAGAAACACGTCGGGATCACCAGGAAAACACCCTTTACTGAGATCGCAACACTCAATTTGCTCTGGTTTCCTAGAAATCAAACTGTCAAATCGGCAATTCCTCCTTGGCGGAGGTGCTGGAAGTCAAATTCTTTCAGTGAAAGAGAAGGCATGTGCCTTCTGTTTTCTAATGGCCGCCTGAGTTTGTATCATTGGTTGACTATAGGCGAATTGTTTGCACGAAATTTTCACAATACAAGCCTTTTTATTTATTTATTTTTTAATTTTATGCAACTTACCTAAAGGAGTTTCACTCACAGCAAAGGAAATAGCTCTTCTTTTTTTTTTTTTTACTGCACTGCAAAAAAGAAAAAAACTTCAACCGGAATGAGTGTTCTCCACCCATTTCATCCAAAATGGCTACTCTCTCCGGCATCTCCGCCAAGGAGGAATCGCCGTTTTGACGGCTTGATTTCTAGGAAACCAGAGCAAAGTGAGTGTTCCTATCCTTGAAAAGGCTGTCTTATGATCTCGACGTGTTTCTTGCAAAAACATATTGGTATTATTATTTTATTATGGTATTATGTACTTTATAGTCACAGAGGCGTCTCTGTGAAATTCGGGTTGCTCCCACCTGGAGAGCGCGTGTGGGTTTTTTTCATGCGATTTTTGTCACTGATGAGGGAGGGGGGTAAAGTTTGACCAAATGACAACTTTTTCGTTGCCACTGGGTTTAACGTATGCTAAGTGCATGGGCACACGGGACCTCGGTTTATCGTCTCATCCGAAAGACTCCACGTTCAGACCGTTAAGGCCTAGTGCAGAATGAGAGGAAAAAATCCCCTGTACCCAGGTTCGAACTCGGGTTTACTTGACACGAAGCGAACGCGATACCACTGTGCCACTCTACACCACCTCTACACTCTATCCGTCAGGGTGCACCTTTAACTCTTCTCACCACCTACTTTATTGAAAAAAATGACAGAAAATAAAGTTCTCATCAAAAAGCCGTGACACTTGTAGAAGGGTGTAAAAATGATTGTAGATTATTTTGATTTTGTTTCCAAAATGATGTGTTGTGTTTTTGATGGTGGTGATTATGTATTATGTAAAGAAAATAAATACAAAATCATCCAAACTTTGTGTCACATGCGTTGGTTTGGAACTGTGTATGCTATCTATACATTATCCTATCAATAACAAAGACAAAGTTCTACTTACTTGGCTGAAAATCCTTCAAAATCGGTTGTTATTAGGCCGTTTTCCGAGTCGGTGTCGGACTTTCGCCCAAATCTTTCTAGACTCTGGCTTGCAAGATCGCCGATTAGTTTGTTCTCTTCGTACGACTTCGAATCTAAAAGATTGTCTGATTTCCACCCAGCACTCTTCTGTACTGTTCTTTGCTTCGTCTTAACAATTATCTCAAGTTTTAATTCAAAAATCTTCATCGTTTCTTTCATCGACAAGAATCAACTCTATTTGGAAAATGGCGACGCCGTCCTCATGAGAACTATCCAAAAATTATTTTTGAAATCAGAAATCTTTCTCAATCTGCTGCTACCGCCCCCCCCCCCCCCCCCCCCCCCCCCTAGTCAGTTGATCCAGAGCAAGTTCGACTGCCCGTTTTTGCTTCGATTCAACTACATTCTAAGTGCAATTCTTCCAAAAAGTACATCAATCCTTTCATCATCGCCTATCATTAGTATCAACTCCACTCGTGACGAGTCATTACTGCCAATCCCACCAAATCTTAAAAAAATCTGGGGGGTTTCCACTCAACTGTTAGCCGTTGGACCCGTTATGAGCAAGGCAGAAATGGACAATTTATTTTGATTGCGCAACGGCAGAAATGCAATGATGTAAGCCTCTAAAAATAGGAAAGCACATGGCAACCACGTGGCAAGCCGGCAAGCCTGCCACGTTGGTAGCTACTGCCGATGGCGTGAGAAGAGTTAAAGGGTTTGTGCAGGCTGTTTTTGCTGAAAAATCATTTGAAATCGGCTCTCAGCAAAAAATATGCTTTTGTTGACTACTGTAGTTTGAAGAATAAGGTTGTTTCACCTTTTTTGGATATATCTTGTTCATCTCCAACTCATCTGAAGCGGGAATTGAAGGTGTTTTTTGTTTGAAGCGCGGTGTTTGACTTGTGTCTCGCACCACAAAGTTGAATTTGAAGTTGGGACTCGAGTGTAATTTTGTTTATTTGTGACGTGTCGCCTGACATAAAAAATAACTCTGACATAAAAAAGTATTATTGAGCTAGAAATTAGTTCACAGAAATACAGATTTTTTCCCTTTCAGATTCTGTATGGGGGTCTGCAAATGTAGTGAATGAAACTTGTAGAATTGTATCAGACTCATGTAGGCAGTAGTATTTCATCAGCTTCATGCCCCACAGACGTCATAGTTGGATAGCCGTACAACTGAAGTTAGATGTGTGGGGATACTGGGGGCTATTCCTTGCAAATAGCTCCCCCACATTCTGGAAGTTCTGTGCTTGTAACTTCCTCTAATCTGCTACTCTTTGTCTCTGCCTTTTATCATGATGATATATTAGAAGTCCTTCTAAAGTCCTGTTAAATCCTACTACTTTGGTAAAGGACTTCTAAGATGTCATGCTGGTATGTCCCATACTATCTCAACGTGAATACAGGCCCTGGTTTGTTTGTGTTGTGGCAGGTAAAGACATGGCAGAAAAAGCCAACCTTCTGGTGACTGAGGTGTTTGACACAGAGCTGATAGGGGAGGGGGCCATCGGGACCTACACACACGCACACCAACATTTACTGCAGGTGATTTTCACACACATGCATAAACAGACAATCAGACACACACGCACGCATGCACACAACACACACACACAGAGAGTAGATGGGGGGGGGGGGGGGGGGGGCATAGGGACCTACACACACGCCCACCAACATTTACTGCAGGTGATTTTCACACTCATGCATGCACAGACACATACATGCGCGCGAACAGACACACGCACACACATATTCACATAGAGTTGATAGGGGGGGGGGGGGGGGGGGGCATAGGGACCTACACACACGCCCACCAACATTTGCTGCTGGTACTTTTCACACACACACATGCGTGCACAAATGCATGCCCACACAGACAAACACACACACTACTGCAGGTACATTTTATGCGTGCATGCATGCACATATGCACACACAGACACGCGCATGCACAGATACACATGCACACAGGCATACACACATGCACAGAAGCACATACCAGGATATGCGTGCATACCCACACACACACACACACACTCACAGGCACACACACACACGACTGATTGGGGGCAGAGGACATGCCCACCAATATTTACTGCAGGCTTTATTTCATGTTGCGTTTTATTCTACACACACAGGCTCATGCACAAGCATGCACACGCTACAAGAACGCTGTTATGAATGATGATAACGTCGATAACAACGACGGTGATTTTTCTCAGCACGATTCTCCCAGTCCTAAAAAGAGTCCAATGTATGCCCAACTGTGTCATTGTATTTTCATTTTTTCAATTTCACAGGATGGTTGCCTCACAGTTGCCAAAATCTGCCAACATGTAATTGTACACACAACCACTGAGCTCTTACTGTTTGTCTGTTTTTATTATGACTAGCGACTGGTAACGCCTATTAACGGTAACGCCAAGTACTGGTAATGCTGAGTACAGCAAATTTTAAGCGATTCGGTTAAGAAACGGCGGAGTTATAAGGCCCCGTTTCCCGTTGGCGCTGCTCTGAGAGTGACGCACTCTCCCGATTCTCTTCCAATTTGCTGCCAGGCTTTGCCCGGGCCATAGCAAGCCTGACAGCAAATTTGAGGCGATTCGGTTAAGAAATGGCGGAGTTATTTGTGAAAAGGTGAAGCGGCGCATAGCGCGCGCGTTTCTGAATCGATTCACTTTCGGTTTGGCACACCGATAGTCACCGTCGCCGGTCATCTACCTGCCAAATTTGAAGACAATCGGTCGAGAAATGCCGGAGATACGGGCATCGAGAGTCCGGCAGATAGGCGTTTCGCGCATTTGCGAAACCGCGCAAATGACACGGCCGCCCCGGTTGCTGTTGCCATCGCCCCGTCATGGCTCACAGCAAATTTGAAGCAAATCGGTCAAAAAACGGCGGAGTTATAAGGCCCGTTTTGTGTTTCAGACACACAGACACACACACACACACACGGACAGTTGGCTTTTTACTATATGATGATGATAACAATGATTACAAAAACAATAACGGCTATTGCACACTATTTTCAACAGGAAAATTGCCTCACGGTCCCAATGTCGGCCAACATGTATGCACAACCGGTGAGCTCTGAGTTTGTGTCTCTTATGATGATCATATTAATGATGATGACGATGATGATAATAACATTGATGACAAAATGATGATAGCTATTTGTTTCCAACAGGAACATTGCCTCACAGTCCCCAAATCGGCCAACATGTACGCACAGCCGGTGAGCTCTGAGTTTGTGTCTCGGTGGAATGTCTTGCCGGACATAGCGGTCACCCCCCACTGCTCCATCCGCATGCCTGAGGGGTGGGGGAGGTGTGGGGGGGCCCCCTCCCTCCACGACCTGCAGCTGGATCAGATCAGCACCTCCCTCTTCACCCCCCTCTCCGCACCTGTCAAAATATTCAGGTACGCTAACGAACCCCTTTTGGGGGTTTTAAGCCTTTTAGGCAAAATTGTACTTTAAAAATCCTGCCTTCATGTTTAAGACCGTCAATTTCAAACTCTGCTTCTTTCAGTTTTATGAAAATAATCATAAGCTCATCCCTTCTTACATCAAGTTTAGAATGACGCACTGTGTTCTAAGTGCTGTATCTCTGCTCAAGCACACGAGGCGAGAGCTGGGGGTCTACCTGATGGCAAAGTAACTTCCCTTGTTTGACCAATTGAATTAGGCAAGATCACTCACACACACCATGAAATTACTCCCCTTAATTATTTCCGAACAATTCCTATGGGACTTCAGACTGTTCTGATGCCTCTATACGGTGCTACAGCTTTGACTTCAGTCGAAGGGGAGCGCTGAAAAAGAAGGAGACCAACGAAGTCGTTCTACGGTCGTCGATGGAAGGACGGGTGGATGCCATCTTTGTCTGGTGGGACCTGGAAATGGACCCCGCAGGGGAGATCATCCTGTCCTGCGCGCCGCGCTGGGCCCACCCCATGGGGGATAACTTGCCGGTAGGTTTATGTAGGAGATGAGGGGTGAAGGGGTGTGGGTGGAGGGGAGTGGGATACCAAGGGTAAGTGGGTGGTTTGGGGTAAAGAAGGGGTTATTTTTGTGAATGTGTGAAGGTAAGGCGTCTGTGTGTGTGCATGTGGAGAAGGGGTAGATATGTGTGTGTGTGTGTGAGAGAGTGTGTGAGTGAGCACGAGCATTTGTGTGCGCATGCTTTTGCGCGTTTTACTCAGTACATTATATGTGCTTTATAGATTTTTTTTTTTTACTGCAAGGACTCGTAATTGGAAAGTCTTTAAAAAAGATAGGTAAATGTGTGTGTTGGTTTCATGTGGTTTGTAAGTGTCCAAATAAAGAGGGAAAAAACAAGCAGCAAAACAAAAACAAAAACCATCACCACCATCAACAAAACTCCAAATCTTTTTGAATACTTCTTTTTCTTCTTCCACGTTCCCAGGCCTTATGGCCATAATGGGTGAGGTACATATATGTCCGTTTTTCAGTTTTCACCGATCTCCCCACTGCATTCAGCTGACACGTTAAAAAAAACACACCAAAAACTGACACATTCTGATTTCGGAGCTCAAAGGAGGTTATTTGGAAGATTTTTATTTTCTAAGCAGGAGAATGGGCCAGTAGACACAAAAATAATAGATGACAGAAAGAAAAGGAAAAGGCAGAATCGAAAAGAGTGAATGATGGATGAGAGGAAGTTGCATAAAACTTCCAGAAGGCGGGGGGACTATTTGTACTGAAAGATCGCCTGGTATCCCCATAGGGGAATTGTATTGTTGAATACAATTGTTGGGTGTGTCTTCATTTGAATAGGAATTGTTCGGAAATAATTAAGGGGAGTAATTTCATGGTATGTGGGAGTGATCTCGCCTAATTCAATCGGTCAAACAGGGAAAGTTACTCTACCGTCAGGTAGATCCCCAGCCCTCGCTTCGTGTGTTTGAGGAGACACACACCATGTAGAACGCAGTGCGTCATTCTAAATTTGATGTAATTTATATTTTTACGTCAGTTTGCAAGTTCTATCACTTTGTAGCTACTGGACACCCCTTCATTTTTCTAAAAATGTTTGCAAGTCGCTGACTGGCATCCTGCGGTTTCAAGCTTCGTCGCCATGGTTACTATAGCTTTGACCGAGTAAGTCGAGGTAATCAACTCTAATTTTCATGAAGTGCTCTCCCTTATTTTTTTCCGAAAATTGTCTATTATTACTATATAATATAATATTAGTATTAAAGCCATCTCTTCTGTCTGTGGTCAGTGTGATGATGTGTGTTCCAGTGGAGGGACCACTGGATGCAGGCCATATTTTACCCCCCGCGCCCCCTGCACCTCAAACAAGGGCAGACGTTTCGACTCGTCGCTTGCCATGATGAATACAGTCTGTGGTTTGACACCGCTTTGCCTGAACAGTGAGTGTAGACTGTTTGCATATTGATAGACTAGAATATTCATTGAGCTTAGACTGAATGTTTTCACGCGCGCGCGTGTGTGCGTGTGTGTTTAGTGTTAAAATATAATCTTTTAGTGTACAAATTTAATATTTTTCTTTTTATATTGTTAGATTTTTGTTTATTTTGTTGTGGCCAGAACGTTTATATTCATGTTACGTAAAGTGTGTCGCTTAAATGATATAATTTTATCAGGGATCCTGTATAATGAGAGAGAGAGCGAGAGAGAGAGAGAGAGAGAGGGCCGTGTGTGCGCATGTATTGGTGCATTCCTTCCTGCTGCTTGTTGACATTTTGATTAGTTTCTGTGAGGGTGAGGTGTTATCAGAGAGTGACAGTGCTGGTGAATGAGGGTGGATGTCTTTGTGAGTGAGAATCATGTTATTTTTGTTACTCTATTTCTTTGCACTGGAATGTTGGTAGTATGACTATCTTGTTGATTGTAATGCATGTTTTTAATGTTGCTTTTGTAAAGCGCATCGAGCATACTACTGTATGGATTTTAGTGCTGTGTGAAATAAAATTATTATCAGGAGCGAAGCGACTTGGTATCCCACAGCACAGTGAGCCAAAGAAGGACCGTGTCTGTCTGTGTGTCAGTCAGTCAGTCAGTCAGTTAGTCAGTCAGTCCGTCCCACGTTAAAGTCAAGAAAGCCTTAACAGATTTTAATGATATTTGGATGTTAGGTCACTGTGATGGTTTTAAACTATTTTGCATAAATAAAACTTAACAAAATAACCGTTAAATGGCAGTTATTTTCTGTTTTTAACACCTTTCCACCAATTTCATCCAAACTATTTCACAGAATGTCGTAGAATTTTGAAGTAGATACTTTTTTTTCTTAACAAACATAACCCCCAAGTTTGGAAAGTATGACTTAACATTTTGTCGGTTAAAAACGGTTATTTTTTAGTTTTGCAGTGATCGTAATGAAAATTGGTGGGTAGGTTCATGTTTTCGTTCTGAAAATTATAGTACCCTCTTCATAAACGACACTTAACTTTTGACAGTTGAGTTTTGAGTGCGCATGCTTTGCTTTTACAGAAAAACCACTGACATAAGCTCTTCAAGTAGACAAGCACACGGCAAGTCACTTAGCAGTGAATGTCTTTGCATTTGGTGGGAGTGTGGAGTGATGTCTTTGGCGAATGTATTCCCCCTTGGTGCTAGAAGAGCTAACGTGTGTGCATGATCTCAGTTTGAAGTCTTATTGCAATGATTCTTTCCCCCAACTGAAATCAGGTTCTCGTTTACGCCTGGGTGGATTGACCAAATAGGAGTGAAGTATCGTTTTTGTTGTTGTTTGTTTTAGGCCGGTCGTCGACGTGGAGAGGCCCATTTGTCAGTGCGGACTTCACGTGACAGTCAGTCGATCACGCCTGGGAATGTTGAGTGACGAGCGTCGTAATGACGTGTTTCGAAACGTGTTGAAAAAGGTCAGTGCTTTATTATTCTTCTTTTTCTTCTTCGATCGCTCAGACAGTTTTCTGTCAATTATGAGTGCAGATGCGTCATGCTGCCGTTATGCGCCTAACTAAGAAATAGTTAGGCCCAGCAAGTCCGACTTCGGCTGGAGGAAATCTTTTTGAAAGTGTTACTTGAAAAAAGGCAGGAGAAAGGACCGGTAAGGCAGAAAGATAGTAGACAACAGTAAGCAAAAGGGAAAAGGCAGAGTCAAAGAATGACAGATTAGAGGAAGTTACAAGCACAAAACTTCCAAAAGAAAGGCAGGGTCAGTGGAGGGCTAAAAAAAAGCACAAAACTTCCAGAAGTTGGGGGAACTATTTGTACAGAAGACTCCCCGGCGTCCCCACGGGGGGAGTGCTTTATTCACCTTCCTGCATTTATCCTGGCCTGTGCCGGCTGGCTGGAAGTTCCCTCCGGGTATTCAGCCATGACCGGCCGCAGCGTGCCCTAAAGCTGGCACCACACGCGCGTAAAATTGTATGGGGATGCGATCCGACTGGGCCACGTGAATCATGATTCACATGAAATACTTCCGTTTAAAAATAATTCTGCTATTTTCGCTCACTATATACTCCAGTAGACCCAATACATGAATTTCACGTGAATCATGACTCGCATCGTCACAATCGCATCGCATTCAGATCCGAGTCTTCGCCAATCTTCGCCCTGAACCGTCTGTGGCAACGGGGACAGGGGAAGGTGGGGGTTGAACTTGGCTGAGAGGCGCTGGCTCTAAGTTTGCGTTGCAGGCGTTGTTGTTCCTTGGTCTCGATTCGCCTGGCTTCAAAAGTTGACACCCCCTTCTTGATCTCAGTGCGCCAGGTCCTGAGCAGATTTTCCTCCAAAACACGAAGGGTCTGTTGTGTTGATTTCCTTGCTTTCTTCCTACCGCTGGAATGGGATCCCCGAAACACACATACACGCGTGTGCGCACACATACCGCATGCACACACATGCACACACACACACACACACACATTGATACGTGTAATGTATCAATGTGTGTAAGAAATTGGATTTAAGATGAACAAGATAACAACATATGTTTGAATGTATCGCTGGTTTGCTTTATGTACCATATTCTTTGGACTACAAGGCGCACGGCATCTTATTATGAGGCACTCCCGCCAAAATGTACTCATAATTCAGATTTTGTTCATATGATTTCTTACTAAATTATCACATTATAAGGCACAAGGGTCTAAGTCTGAGAAAAAACGTATCACCTTATAGTCTGAGAAATGCGGTATAAAATGCTATGTAGCTAAACTCTGATAGTACAGTGAAACCTCCCTTATAAGACCCCTCCCTTACAAGACCTTCAAAAATCATCAAAAATGAGGTCTTATAAAGGAGGGGTCTTATAAGAGAGGTAATTTTAATACTTACAAAGAATGGCAATGTCTTGGAGAAGTAGGTCTCATGTGGGAGGGAGTCTTATAATGGGAGGGGTCTTATAAGGGAGGTAATTTTCATACTTACAAAGAAGGGCAATGTCTCGGAGAAGCAGGTCTTATGTGGGAGGGAGTCTTATAATGGGAGGTCTTATAAGGGAGGTTCCACTGTACTGGTTTATTGTGGTTGCAGCACATCAGCAGTAGCAGCGTGTGTCTGTGCATCAGTGACTTCAGTGTGCAGCCCGTCATGGCCGCCATGCTGGGAGCCAAAAAGGTGAGAGGAAAACACAGGGCTGGTACGGATCTTTGAAAGTTGAACAACAATATACTCCTCCTTTTTGTATGTCCCTCAATCAATCAATCAATCAATCAATCAATCAATCAATCAAAATATATTTATTATCTCAAAAAAGAGAAATTGCATGCTGGTGTCACGGATCATAGATCTTGGCATTAAACACACCAAGTACTAACTCTTTCAAAAATCTGCTAGACGATTGGAACGATTACAATAAACTAATATAAGAATATGATGATTAATTCATCAACAAAAAACTGAGCAATCGAGAACCTTGTCAACGAAGCAAAATAAATTTTTGGGAAAAAATGATGGGACTAAGCCTAACGGCTATTTCATTCCGTCCATATTATCTGATCTGATCTGAATAAAGTACATAGATATTGACAGTCAGCACACAATAAAGTAAATATGTTGTATGATTAATAAACCACATAGAAGACCAAACGTATAAAGCACACAACTAACATACACTGCATGGTTATTAAAGCACTTTGAACGTTAAGCATGCATTATACTCGAAAAAGCAGCAAAATGTATAATAACTATTAAACAAGAACCAAAGAAAACATTGAAAAATGTAAAATCATAATTATTGCACAAGTTAATGGAAAAAGCATACTCTACCATCTCTTCTGTGTGTGTTCAGGTGTTTGTGCTGGACAGCAGTCAGCTGACATCCAGGAGGATGGAATAAATAATCAAGATGTGTTGTGTGTGTTCAGGTGTTTGTGCTGGACAGCAGTCAGCTGACATCCAGGAGGATGGAAGAAATAATCAAGATGTGTTGTGTGTGTTCAGGTGTTTGTGCTGGACAGCAGTCAGCTGACATCCAGGAGGATGGAATAAATAATCAAGATGTGTTGTGTGTGTTCAGGTGTTTGTGCTGGACAGCAGTCAGTTGACATCCAGGAGGATGGAAGAAATGATCAAGATGTGTGTGTGTGTGTTCAGGTGTTTGTGCTGGACAGCAGTCAGCTGACATCCAGGAGGATGGAAGAAATGATCAAGATGTGTGTGTGTGTGTTCAGGTGTTTGTGCTGGACAGCAGTCAGCTGACATCCAGGAGGATGGAAGAAATGATCAAGATGTGTGTGTGTTCAGGTGTTTGTGCTGGACAGCAGTCAGCTGACATCCAGGAGGATGGAAGAAATGATCCAGGAGAACAGGTTGAAAGAGAGGGTTGTGCTGCTGCAGAAAACAGCGCAGGAGGTCTGCAAAGAAGACTTCCAAGGTTTGGAGGTATGGCATTGATCTCTCTGTGTGTGCGTGTGTGTGTGTGTGTGTGTGTGTATGCATGTGTGTGTGTGTGGGGGCAAACAAACAAACATGCTTGTGTGTAATCAAAGAGAACTAAACTGAAAGAGAAGATTGTTCTGCTAAAGAAAACTGCCCATGAAGTCAGCTGTCAGGACTTCCAAGATTTAGAGGTGAGATGCTCTCTCTCTCTCCCTCCCTCCCTCCCTCTCTCTCTCTCTCTCTGTGTTTGTGATTGAGAGAGACACATGCATATGGTAAAGGAGAATAGATTAGAGAAGATTGTTCCACAGCAGAAAATTGTCTGCAAAATAAACGTTCAAGATTGGGAGGTAAGATACTTATGGTGTGTGTGTGTGTGTGTACTTGTATGTGTCAGTGCTCCAGCTGCTAGACCTTTCAGACTATCGAAATGTGAGCAACGCCATCAGCTTTGGAAAAGATAAGAAAGACAATTGTTTCTAAGCATATTATACTGGAATTTAAACTTTAAAACAATACTTGAAATTGTTAACCCTTTCACCGCCATAGTCGCATTTTATCACCACAATGATTTAACACCTATGTCACTGGAAGGCATCAAATTGGCGTCTATTATCCAAAGACCCTGCTGTCTTCTTTTTGGGCAGTAAGGATAGACCTTATTTTATATACGTCACAGAAGAATCTACAATACTGCAGATGGATTTTGTTCTCTACCTAGGAAATTGAATGGACATTTTTGGTTGAATAATGGTTGGCGGTGAAAGGGTTAAGCATACACTGGAATTAAAAGTTTTAAGAAAAAAAGTACATAGAAACAATTGTAAGAGTTTTAAAATTAAAATATGCATGGTATAAAATTTTAAGGAGTGATATTAGATTCTTGTGTGCACAAATTGCACAATCTGTCCATTTTCAGGACCCCTGGATCAGAATATTAATTGTATGTATGTGTTGGTTTTATTTTTAATTTATTAAAGAAAATTAAAAAAACTTTTTAACCAGGTGGACGTTGTGATGGGGGAGCCATTCTTCCAGCACTCCATTTTGCCCTGGGACACCCTCCACTACTGGTACGCCCTGCGAACGCTGCGCCCCCTCCTCTCCCCCCACACCACCACCCTGCCCCCCTCCCTCTCCATCCACGCCATGGCCTTGACCTTTGACCACCTGTGGAAGATCCGCGCCCCCCTGGGGCTCTGTCAGGGGTTCAGGCTGAACGCTTTTGACCATATGATACAGGTAAGGTGTGGCAGAGCTGTTTTCCATTACGCTTTGTCCGTAATTATTCCGTTTTTGAGATCTCTGGTTACGCTATTATGGTCAGCAACAAAAAATTACGCATTTCTGCAGCTGCTCTTTCCATAGCCTTCTTAGCACCGATTTAATCCGAGCAGCCTTTCTGCCAGCTTTTCTGATTGGTTGAGGACTTTTGCTGGTCCAATCACACACATTTTATGTCCACGTTTTGATTTCCAGAATACTTAAAGGGGGGCACCCTGACGGATGAGTTTTTGCAAGAAGCACGTGGAGATCAACAACAACAACATACAGTATTTATACGGCGCTGATTCTTGATATAAATCAAATCAAAGCGCACACACACGTTAGCATCCATAACACATTCAAACAAAAATGCAATACAAAGCGAACACACACGGATGACATAAATGGTATACAGCAGAAACAGACCTAAAGGCAAGGGAGAGAAGAAGAGAAAGAGAGTGGAGCCTTAATGACGGGGGAACAGGTGGGTTTTGAGGTTAGATTTGAAGGCTGAGAGGGTCGGTCGCTGACGGAGGGAAAGAGGAAGTTTGTTCCAAGATGTCGGTCCTGAGACAGCAAAAGAGCGCCGACCAACCGTTGAAAGCTTATACCTAGGGATCTGGAGAGAAAGCGGATCAGAAACTGAACGTAAAGTGCGAGCTGGCGTATAGATGGAAATATTGTCACAGAGGTAAGATGGAGCAGCTTTATGGATAGATTTATAGCAAAGGGTGTTTAATTTATACTCAATTCTGTCTGCGACAGGAAGCCAGTGCAAAGAACGGAGAAGAGGGCTAACGTGATCAAACTTTTTCTTCCCAAGGACAAGACGAGCAGCTGTGTTCACCAGAATGACAGCCTTTTCAAGGATCGGAACACTCACTTTGCTATTTTGCTATATTTTTTTATATTCTGCAGACTACTGCTTCATCATCATAATCATGATGAATATTTGTATTCTGCAGATTACAATCATGATGAATATTCATATTCTGCAGACTATTGTTTCATCATTATTAACATGATGAATATTTATATTCTGCAGACTATTGCTTCATCATCATAATCATGATGAATATTTGTATTCTGCAGATCATTATAATCATGATGAATATTCATATTCTGCAGACTATTGTTTCATCATTATTAACATGATGAATATTTATATTCTGCAGACTATTGCTTCATCATCATAATCATGATGAATATTTGTATTCTGCAGATCATTACAATCATGATGAATATTTATATTCTGCAGACTATTGCTTCATCATTATAATCATGATGGATATTCCACAGAAGGCGATAGACGAGACAGACGCGTCAGAGGAGGCTCAGCCTCTCTGGGAGTACCCTGGTATGGCCATGTCCTCTCCGGTCTGCGTGTTCTCCCTGACTGTCGGAGAGCTGGAGAACGACACGGCTGACACGGCTACTGTGCCCATGACACTGACCTGTGGACGGTGAGTCGACTGGCGAAAACCTCTTCACACGTTGATACTATCAATGGGTGTAGTGAGTGGCACAGAGGTAACGCGGTTCGCCTCGTATACCATAAAACCGAGTTCAAACCTGGGTACAGGGGATTTTTCCTCTCACTCTGCACTAGGCCTTACTGTCTGAACATGGAGTCTTTCGGATTAGACGATAAACCGAGGTCCTGTGTGCCCATGCACTTAGCACATAGTGCCAATGAAAAAGTTGTCATTTGGTCAAAATTTACCACCACCCCTCATCAGTCACACACAACTCGCATGCAAAACAAAAGATTAAAAAAAGGGTTGGGTGGCGCGCCTCTGGTTGTTACGCGCTCTCCAGGTGGGGGCAACCCGAATTTCACAGACGCCTCTGTGACTACAGGGGTGCTAGCGCCAAAGGGTCCCCAAACCTGAAACTAGGAATTCCCCAAACCGAAAACCTGAAACCAATCTAAACGACAAGTTCCAATTTCCTGAAAACCTGAACAATGTTTTTTGCTGAGAAATCCTTCCACCCGGATTTTCAGCTAACGTCAGCAGTTTTGTTGGGGGAGGGGGGAGGCTGGTGTTAAAAAAAGATTTTCAAGCAGCTAACGGTAACATAACAAATTTTGTTGAGCGGAGGATACATTCTTCCACCCGGTTTTTCACCGGATAGCATTGGAAATTTTGTTGAGCGGGGGGGGGGGGCGGAGTGGGAAGTACTCGTATTTAACATCCTACTCTTTAAACTCTTTCTTTGTCTTTCCGAATGAACATCGCCGAATCTTCCGCCACAAACTACATTCTGCAGCCACTCAATTCTCCAATGCTTCACGTACTTTTGCTTTTTTTTTACATGTTGGTTTCGCCAACTCAATACATGCGTTCTCGGCGGACGCCATCTTGGAAATTACAATGGCGCGGAAGACCAAAAAGGCGCGAAATGAAGATTGTGCTGTATAAACATAATTTTGAATCGGTTTGCTACTTCGACCAATACATGTTCGATGTTTGTAATCGTCACCTGTTTCTCCGATGCTGGAATTTTTTGTCCAAACTAACTAAAAAACCGGAGATTACATTTTTTAGTCATTTCAAAACCGGAGATTAAATTTTTTAGTCATCTCAAAACCGGAATTCCGGCACATACCAGAAAATTAGCACCCCTGTGACTATAAAGTACCAAAAATACCTAATACCTTGCCTTTCTGAACTTTGTTGTGTTTGTATTTTGTTCAACAGTATGGTTTCATTGAGCCTGAATCGTAAGCTTTGTTAGTTTTCTACCTCAATTCTGTACTGTGAAATTGTCATGGTCGTAGATCATATTCATTTTTTTATTGTGAAAATTGCACATGTTTTAAGAAAAAAAGAAAAAAAAGACGTGTGAAGCGACAGAGCTATTAGACTGGATGAAATTGTATAATGAAAGCCTACTGCCTAGCTTATAAAATTCAGCCATGCGTATATAAGCTGTGTCATATTTGTTTCGTTGCACAATTGCATATATCGATGGCTTAGTCAAACTGGATTAACTTCAGATAATCCATTTTTTGATTATTACAGAAACAAATGCGGAAAAAAATACTCTTTGTTGTCCCAAAGTTTCGTTTTGATATCTTAATAAATAAAAAAGATATAAACGTTGTTCTCTTTTGACTCAAAAATAAATCAACTTTTTTTTGGAGTCAAACAAGATTAACTTCAGACGGTCTGCTTTGACTCCAAAATCACAAGACATTTTAGCATTCCAATTTTGAGTCAAACCGGGCTATGTTACAAATAAACGAGTTTGACTCCAAAATCACAAGACATTTTAGCATTCTAATTTTGAGTCAAACCGGGCTATGTTACAAATAAACGAGTTTGACTCAAAATATCACAAGACATTTTAGCATTCTAATTTTGAGTCAAACCGGGCTATGTTACAAATAAATGAGTTTGACTCAAAATATTTGACTCGAAAAGTGGGCAACATTTTCAGTAAAATTCAGACAAAATATAAATAATCCTTTTTGATACAAAAATTGTTAATATCAGTACTTTTATTTTGAGTCAAATTTGGACATTTTACAGATAATCTGGTTGTTTCTTGTAACAAACCTGTGTTGATTTTGGAGTCAAAACCGGACAATTCATGTTTGTGTGCCCGCATGCGTACGTGTGCACGTGCGTTTATTGCATGTGTGTATGCGCTTCGGTGTGCGCGTGTGTACATGTGTGTGAAATCTTGATTAGTCACAATGTTAGTCTCATAACCTCTATCACTCATACACAGACACACACACACACTCAGATGCACACACTCACATACACATGCGCGCACACACATACACACACGCGCTTGCGCGCGCGCGCACGCACGCACACTGGCAGGGTGGGTGATGGGATTCGTGGAGCTGAAGACAAATGACGTAAGAATGTTAATTAAAGTCAGTAGGTCTTCCGCGATTGTCCGGCCTGTCATGTCTTTGAAGTGAACGTGACACGCCGTGACACACACACACACACACACAGAGGGAGGGATCGGTTGACAGGCTGGTAACAAAAGAAAAGAAGGAATGTGTGTGCAAATTGCGGGACAGTTGGCCTACAATGAGTTTCTGAGCCTCCGCGCGGTGTCTTTAAAGTAGGCTGGACACGAGTTGACAATTTTACGATGAGCGAGATAAGAGTCAATTACGAGTGCAGGCAACAGAACAGATAGCTGAATTTATTCTGTCCTAGCTCTTTTGTCGGCTTAGCGCTAGTGGGCAGAGGACCTCAACAAGGTATCAAAGGGTACCGCGCAGTGGCCTAGGAATGTCACACATCTCCGCTATCCGTATCGGTACTTGTTACTGAAGGCATGATCAAAGATAGGCCAAGCCATGTCAGTCGACGAAGAGAGAGAGAGAGAGAGGGGGGGGGGGGAGGGGTGCGAGTTGTAGTTGTAGTAGAAAAACTGAAATATTCTTTAAAATAAATGAATAGGCAGATAGACAGACAGATACATAAAATTTTATATATTTTTTTATGAACGATCCGAGATAGTGATGTTCTTATAAGAGTTTGTCTTAGTCATTTAAAAAAAAATTAATAAAGTGATGCGCGAATTATAGTTAGTTCCTAATCATTGTAATTTATATTTTAAGTTATTGCTATTCTGAGGATTAGGTACTGAAAAAGCAGGAAAGTCCCTAGTTTTTATTAATTTAAACGATAAAGATGGTCTAAAGCCAGAATCATGGCTTTTGCTTTCGGTTTTTATGAACAATTAACGAGTTTCTTTCGATCGTTGCATAGACTACCCATTACATTATTTTTTAGTGGTAGGAAAGGGGTGGAGGGCGGGGTAGACAGAAGTAGGCGTGGGGGGTGGGGAGAGAGAGAGAGAGAGAGAGAGAGATAATTGTGTGAATAATGTAACGACATTAAGGTAACAACAATTGCTTGAATATTTGCAGGAATTATATTTATTATGTTCTAGTCATATATAAGAAATAAACATGGTACAATCCCATGCCATGTTTCAAAACAAGAGGAGATCCTTACCCCACTCCCCTCTAAAATCAATATTTTGACTACGATCCGAGATTTTAAAAAATCATCATAAGTCCCTTAAAAGTAAAGACAATTGCCTGAAACTTTGCAGGGATAACGTTTATTATGTTGTTGTCAAATAAAGCAAATAAACAAGATGCAATCCCTTGCCATATTTTAACACAAGAGGAAACACCTACTCTACCCCCCTCTAAAATCAATATTTTGGCTACGAGCATAGACTAAAATAATCATAAGTCCCTTACAAGTATCGACAATTGTGCGAAACTTTGCAGGAATAATGTATGTTATGTTCTTGTTATATAAAGCAAATAAACAAGATACAATCCCTTGCCATATTTTAACACAAGAGGAAACACATACCCTACCCCCCTCTAAAATCAATATTTTGACTACGAGCAGAGACTAAAATCATCATAAGTCCCTTAAACGTACCGACAATTGCCTGACATTTTGCAGGAATAATACTTAGTATGTTCTTGTCATATAGCACAAATAACAAGGTACAATCCCATGCCATTTTGTAACACAAGAGGAAAGACCTACCCTACCCCCCTCTAAAAACAATATTTTGACTACAATCAGAGACTAAAATCATCATAAGTCCCTTAAAAGTAACGACAATTGCCTGAAACTTTGCAGGAATAATGTATGTTATGTTCTTGTTATATAAAGCAAATAAACAAGATACAATCCCTTGCCATATTTTAACACAAGAGGAAACACATACCCTACTCCCCTCTAAAATCAATATTTTGACTACGAGCAGAGACTAAAATCATAAGTCCCTTAAACGTACCGACAATTGCCTGAAATTTTACAGGAATAATATTTAGTATGTTCTTGTTATATAGCACAAATAAAAAAGGTACAATCCCATGCCATTTTGTAACACAAGAGGAAAGACCTACCCTACCCCCCTCTAAAAACAATATTTTGACTACAATCAGAGACTAAAATCATCATAAGTCCCTTAAAAGTAACGACAAGTGCCTGAAACTTTGCAGGAATAATGATAGTTATGTTCTTGTTATATAAAGCAAATAAACAAGATACAATCCCTTGCCATATTTTAACACAAGAGGAAACACCTATCCTACCCCCCTCTAAAATCAATATTTTGACTACGAGCAGAGACTAAAATCATCACAAGTCCCTTAAAAGTATCGACAATTGTTTGAAACTTTACAGGAATAATGTTTGTTATGTTCTTTTTATATGCAAGAAATAAACAAGATACAATCCCTTGCCATTTTTGAAATCAAAAGGAAATGCATATCCCACCCCCCTCTAAAACCAATATTTTGACTACGATCAGAGACTAAAAGCATCATAAGTCCCTTAAAAGTACCGATAATTGCATTAAACTTTGCAGGAATAATATTATAGTATATTCTTGTTATATAACACAAATAAAAAAGGTACAATCCCATGCCACCTAACACACTCCCCTCTAAAATCAATATTTTGACTACTATCAGAGACTAAATTCATCATAAGTCCCTGAAAATTAACAACAGTTCCCTGAAACTTTGCAGGAATCACGTTTATTATATTCTTGTCATATAAAGAAAACAAACAAGATACAATCCCATATCATGTTTAAACCCAAGAGAAAATACTTACCCCACCCCCATCTAAAATCAAAATTTGGATTATGGAAATAACTTTACACCAACCCCATCTAAATCAATTTGGAAATACAATTATAGAGAGGCATTGTAACAAAAAGAATTCCTTATAACTGAGAGTTCTATTAAAACATTCAGACAGTATGCATGTGCACACACACACACACACGCACAAAATGATTACAACCTGTCTACACAAACTCATATAAAACATGTAACAACACCCCCCCCCCCCACCCCCCCCCCCCCCCACCACAGACAGACACACGCACACAGTGGCTTGTACACCCACAAATGCAGGCACTGCATTTCAGCACAATATTAAATGTATGAATGTGACCAAACAACCACAGCTTACACAGTAAGAGTTGAGATGTGTGCCTTGTTTCTTACTGACTCCGTATGTGCGTGAATCAGATTCAAAACAGTAAGGGAAATATTAGTGATCTAACTTCACATCATGGTCTCTTTTGACCGTATTTTATTTCTATATACTCATACATGTTTTTCGAATCAAACCCATTTATCTGAAAGTTATCCCGTTTTTACCCAAAAATATAGACCTTGCGATAGCAAAACAATTTGAGTCAAAAGGGCCCAAGTTTTAGTTGGTCCGGTTTGACCCAAAATGTTGAGGCCACCAAATGTGACCAATTTCGTGTCAAAACAGACTATCTAACAAAAATGTCAAATACTCCATTGTTTGTATTATAAATAACTCCCAAATTGGCAATAACCTCTTTGACACCCCAATACACCACCACTCCAAAATTCATGTCATTTGAAAGCTTAGAATGTTTACAGGAATTGTTCAAAACTTTAGAAGCGTTTTTCTCGAAACAGGCCTTTTCGAGTTAGTCTGTTTTGACTCCAAGCCATCGATATACAGATATCACTTATACATAAATTTGCCTTATTCAAATGGATGGAGATTTATGCAATTGTGCTTCTCAAATCTTGAACAAGAAGTCAAGACAACTCTAGGTTCATCCTTTAATCCCTTGACTGCCATATAACGTATCACTTACGGGCTTGATGACATGACTGATGAAGGGGAATAACCCCAGAACATTATATTTTTTCTTTTAAACAGTCAAGAGGGTTACATCCCCAGACCATTTTGCCGGATTGACTTAACAGTTCTTTTTTATTTGACAATTTTTAATGATTTTTTTCTCATAATTTTTCTCCGGCAGTCAAAGGGTTAATAAGGCAAGAGTTTACAAAAGTAGCAGGAAAGGGTTTGGGTTACATGCGTTTAACTAAAGCGCTACTTTTGTTTTTCTTATTGTTTTACAGAGAAGGGGAGGTTAACGGAGTGGCTCTGTGGTGCGACTACGACTTTGGCGAGGGTCATGTGATCAGCACGGGGCCAGTGAACCGACCAATGGTTGGTCAGCGCGTGGAGTGGGACATGCACAGTCGACAGGGGGTGTATTTGACGGGGAAACCTCGCCGCGTCGCCCCGGGAGACAAGCTGGAGTTCAGCAGACAGTTTGTGGCCTCTGAAGGAAGGATGAAGTTTGTGTGGAACTTCTGAGATAATTGGACTTTACATGTGGGTATTTTCTTCTTTTTTTTTTTTGGGGGGGGGGGGGGGTTGAGGGGGGATGCAATAGGGAGAGGAGGGCATTATGTGTGTGTGCGTGTGAGATCTCCATTCATTGGCATTACTCCAAATGCCGGTCAGTGGTAAAGTGGCTCAGAGGTAGTACAAGACCCTACTGCATGAATCCCTACTGCGCTAATTTGTGTGTGTGTTTGTGTGTCGGAGACTCCCAAAGTAACAGAGACAGAAAGAAAGAGGTTCAGAGACAGAAAGCATACATAGAAAGGGTAAAAACAGAGAGAGCAATTTGCGCAGTAGGATTTATGCAGTACAGATGAATCCCTTCATAGGGAGTAGATAGTCTGTGATCTGTGGTTTTTGTTAATAAAGGGTGGGGGTGGGGGTGTGCCCCCCCAAGTTAACACTGCTTCAGACATTGTTCCTCAGGAATCCTTAAAAGGTCCGTGTGCAACACCTTTGTGTCATCTGAAGCACACACTGTATACCATTTAGTATGCAAATTTAGTATACCATTTAGTATGCAAATTTAGTATCTTTTATAGTGTGAGATTTTATTTTGTTGTGGCCAGAATGTTTATATTCATATTACGTAAAGTGTGTCGCTTAAATGATATAATTTTATCAGGGATCCTGTATAATGAGAGAGAGAGAGAGAGAGAGAGAGAGAGAGAGAGAGGGCCGTGTGTACGCATGTATTGGTGCATTCCTTCCTGTTGTTTACATTTTCATTAGTTTCTGCGAGGGTGAGGTGTTATCAGACAGTGACAGTGCTGGTGAATGAGGGTGGATGTCTTTGTGAGGAGTGAGAATCATGTTATTTTTGTTACTTTATTTCTTTGCACTGGAATGTTGGTAGTATGACTATCTTGTTGATTTTAATGCATGTTTTTCATCTTTCAATGTTGCTTTAATAAAGCGCATTGAGCATGCTACTGTATGGATTTTAGCGCTATATGAAATAAAATTAATATTATTACTATTTGAAAAGTAGACCGTACTGCAAGTCGAAGTGGACAATATATTATTAAGCGCAGACATGTGCATGTCGATGGACTGGTGGTTTTTTAACGTCATTTCAATGAAAATTAGAGAACAAACAAAAGAAAAGAAGAGAACATGACGATTTCCAAACTCTCGTGACTGTGTGTGTGATTGTGAGCATGTGTTTGTCTACGTTTGTATGTGGTGTGTATGCATGCGAGCGTGGTATGTGTGTGTGTGTGTTGACTGTATAGTATACAGGAAGAATGCAATTTTTCTTTGTTATTGAATATTTCTGAGTTTTTGTTACGAGCTACGAGTGAGTAGAAACTGTAGGGGTTGAGAGAATAAGTTGACATTGTCTTCACAACATCTGAATGCTAAAGCTACGAGTGAGTAGAAACTGTATGGGTTGAGAGAATAAGTTGACATTGTCTTCACAACATCTGAATGCTAAAGCTACGAGTGAGTAGAAACTGTATGGGTTGAGAGAATAAGTTTACATTGTCTTCACAACATCTGAATGCTAAAGCTGTGAGTGAGTAGAAACTGTATGGGTTGAGAGAATAAGTTTACATTGTCTTCACAACATCTGAATGCTAAAGCTGTGAGTGAGTAGAAACTGTATGGGTTGAGAGAATAAGTTGACATTGTCTTCACAACATCTGAATGCTAAAGCTATGAGTGAGTAGAAACTGTATGGGTTGAGAGAATAAGTTGACATTGTCTTCACAACATCTGAATGCTAAAGCTACGAGTGAGTAGAAACTGTATGGGTTGAGAGAATAAGTTTACATTGTCTTCACAACATCTGAATGCTAAAGCTGTGAGTGAGTAGAAACTGTATGGGTTGAGAGAATAAGTTTACATTGTCTTCACAACATCTGAATGCTAAAGCTACGAGTGAGTAGAAACTGTATGGGTTGAGAGAATAAGTTGACATTGTCTTCACAACATCTGAATGCTAAAGCTGTGAGTGAGTAGAAACTGTAGGGGTTGAGAGAATAAGTTTACATTGTCTTCACAACATCTGAATGCTAAAGCTGTGAGTGAGTAGAAACTGTAGGGGTTGAGAGAATAAGTTTACATTGTCTTCACAACATCTGAATGCTAAAGCTGTGAGTGAGTAGAAACTGTATGGGTTGAGAGAATAAGTTTAAACTTTCTTCATTTTGTTTGTTATTTGCTAAAGACCCACCAGGTCACGTGTCAAAATCACGGGACTCACGTGTTTTCCCTCTTATAGCTGGTAAAAAATGTTGTTTTGACCAGGTTTGACTCCCATACAAATGTCCCCAAATTGAAAACGAAACATTTTAAAGAGCAGCCTCAATTTGAAGTTTGGGACATTTGTATTTGGGTCACAGCTACCCATAAAAAAACCAAGGGACTTAATCGTGGTGGGTCAGTGTGTCTTTAAATCCTTCACCATTTGTTCTTTCTTCGTCGATCACTTGGTCTCCTGTCATATGAGCGCAGAAATAGTCAGGCCCAGCATGTCCGTCTTCGGCTGGAGAAAGTCTCTGTAAGAATTTATTTTTAAAAGGCAGGAGAATGGACCAGTAAGGCAGAAAGATAGTAGATGACAGTAAGCCAAAGGTGGGGGGGGGGGGGGGGAAGACGCAAATAATCACAGTTGGTCTCGTAGAGCAGCAGCAACTAAAAATATAAAGTTTAAAACTGAAAAGGTTTAAAACATGGATGTACAACTGTCTTTGTCTTTGACATGTCTTAGCTGGATTTAAAGAATGCAAGTTAGTTAAAACGCTTGGGGGTTAGGGGGCACAGTGGTGTAATGGATAGGAGCATGCAACTGTGAATCTAGGTAAGATCAGGGTTCTAATCCCATTAGGGGCTAAACATTTTTTCATCCATATTACAAAAATCCCAAGAAGAAAAAAGCTTGCAAAAGAGATTTTAATTTTTTTTTTTTTATTTACTGCTTACAATTTTTTGGACAGAAACAATAATTCAACCCACTGTGGGAATGGAACCCTAAACTGTGGCTTTGGAAATCTCTTCACTATCCACTAGACTACCAAGCCCCCTAACCCCAACTGTTTCAACTAATACATCTTTCAACCCACTGTGGGAATGGAACCCAGCACCTGTGACTTTGGAAATCTCTTCACTATCCACTAGACTACCAAGCCCCCTAACCCCAACTGTTTCAACTAATACATCTCAGAGATGATTCTAGAGCGCGGGATTGGTACAATCCTCCGAAAATCTGTTCCTTCCCGCGATAATCGAGTCTTAATGCGGGCCGACTCCCGCACATTTGCAGAACTGCCCGCTATTTTCAGCGATCGCTGCAGGCATGGCATTCGTCGTCTGCAAAACCTGTTGTCTAGGCTACACAAACTGATCAATCGCGTTCATCTCATTCATCTTGAATACCGACGAGAACTTGCGAGAGTTTAAGACGCCATATTGGATTTCTTCCCAAATGAAGCGCGTAGCCACGCTCCTTGATTTTGACTTTCGCGGAGGCAAAGTGAAAAAAAGCAGTCTGTGCCACATGATGGGTCAGAGTGTGGTGAAGAGCTTGAAGAAACGGCGACTACATCCAAAAACTCGGAGAAGCAGCCCGATAACAGCGCCAGTGCAATGGAACACCGGTTCCAAGACGACTGGCTGAAGAAGTGGCCATGGCTGTATCCAGTGGACCTGCCACCAATCCCCCCTTTTTTCATTCTTAGGGGGGGACCTGCCCCCCTTTTTTTCAATCATAGGGGGGGAATGCCCCCCCTTTTTCAAAATCCTAGAATCAGCTCTGCATCTTTCAAATCCAGAAGACGATAAAAAAGAGGGGGGTAGACTCGTAGAGGTAACTCACGTTATAGTACTTATTAGAACTGCTTTCCTTGGATTTCTTTCTCCATTACGGTATATTTGGTACTAGTACGTTCGAAACCTCGGTAATACTCACTTTGAAGAAATGTATTTGGAAGAGTTAACCCCTTGACTGCCAGAGAAAATTAAAGAAAGAAAATAATTATACGAATCATGAGATGAAAAAGACAACTGATAGAGCCAGTCTGGCAAAATGGTCCGAGGATATAACTTTTGACTGTGTTAGAGTAGAATATCAGTTATTCCTCTTCATCTGACGATGTCATCATGTCAGTACGTGATACGTTATATGGCAGTCAAGGGGTTAAGAGCTGATAGAACTTTCTCTCAGCTATGGACAATTTGCAGCCATCAATTACTTCAATTAGTCCGATTTATGGGCAACTTTTTAGTGTTGCTTAGTTCAAAGTATAGATCTTCAACTGCGTGAATTGATTTGCATCTTTATTTTTCTCAGTTTTTGTAACACGTTATAACATTACCATGACAATAAACATGTTATAATGGTCATCTTTAAAGTGTGAGTACCTTAGATTTGGGTCAGATGAATGGATTGTTTTATGCATCAATTACAGTACCCTATTTTTCTGACTATAAGGCGCACCCCCCAAATTTCAGATAATTTTGTACTATCTTATTAGTCATTTTAAAAGGCGCAAGGGTCTGAATCTGTGGGAAAAACGTATCGCCTTATAGTCAGAAAAATAGGGTACATCACTCAGAGTTATGTCTGTAAATGCACACTTCAAAACACATTCACAATCATTTCTCTTTATAAAAAAAATATCAATCATTTTCAACGTATAATGTATACAAGAACAAAACAAAAAATAAAAACAAAACGTTTTGTGCATTTCTTTTTCAATTTGGTGGCCAAACCTAGCTTACATACATGTCCATTTTGAAAATTAGCACAACTTCATAGAACTTTGATCAAACCAAACATTTCAACTTTAGGCTCATTCTGAAATAATTAATATCAAGGATTAGACCAATTCCTCTCTCTCTCTTACATACTCTCTCTTTCTCTTTTCAATGCATCAGACACTAAAATCTGCCTCTCGCATATATCGCATCCTCTTTCAGTTTCAGTCTTATCACATGTGTGCATATTCTCTCTCTCTCTCACATACACACTCTTTCTCTTTTCAATGCATCAGACACTAAAATCTGCCTCTCGCACATATCGCATCCTCTTTCAGTCTTATCACATGTGCACACATACTCCCTCTCTCTCCCCCCCTCTCTCTGTATCTCCCATAAACTGCAGTCTGCAGCCACACCATCACTTTGATTCTGAACCAACACAAAATATGATCTGGCTGAAGAGTAAAGACACTCTTTTTCAAGCACAACACTGAATGATGTTAACTGTCCATGTGGGCGATATGACAATAAGGCCGAAGCATTTGTTGATCAATTACAAATGCAGACAAATTTGATTACAGCAGCACTGTAACACCTGTCTGTGTAGATCTATTGAAGGGTGTTGTAAATGTAGATTACAGAACTGTAGATCTATCCATAATACTACTGTAGGAGCAGATGGTTGTAGAAACTGGTTATAGGAATTGTTGATGGAAACAAACTGTAGATGTGTAGACAGTAACAATAGAATGGAGGAGGTCTGTGCGGATTGCATGCAAAAAACAACGCGCTCTCCAGGTGGGAGCAACCTGAATTTCACAGATGCCTCTGTGACTATAAAATACCAAATAAATACCAAGGATCCATTGTAGGTGTAGGTGCTATTACTGGACACAAACTGTAGACCCTCTGTAGGTGTCGTAGACCCGTGGTACATATCGGTCGACAGTAGACAGCAGTGAAGGTCTGACTCGAGTCAACCCTAATGAGACGAGTCTCAGATGTAGGTGTGGATGTTGTTGATTACAATAGCACTCCAGTAGATGTTTGTGTAAGGCTGTTGTGGATGTAAGTTTTGTTGACGGCACAAACTGTAGATCCACATATGTAGTTATAGATGTCTGTTACAGTAGCACAGTGGTAGAGGTCTGAGTGGATCCATTGTAGATGTAGGTGTTGTTGATGGGCACAAACTGTAGATCCACTGTAGCTGTAGCTGTCTGTTACAGTAGCACAGTGGTGGAGGTCTGAGTGGATCCATTGTAGATGTAGGTGTAGTTGATGGGCACAAACTGTAGATCCACTGTAGATGTAGATGTCTATTACAGTAGCACAGTGGTGGAGGTCTGAGTGGACCCAGTGTAGATGTAGGTGTTGTTGAT
>JAGGCT020001408.1:0-25000 GCA_017654935.2 Phymorhynchus buccinoides
GTCACACGCGTAATGCTCTCATCCCTAGCTGGTGTATTTGTACCACAATGTTCAAGTGCTTTGGCTGTTGGGATGATCCCTGGAGTCTTTAAGCCAGGGTACAACAACAACAACAAACACTACTAGAAGCGATATCTTAAAGCGGATAAAAGCACAGTTACTGGAATGTTGAAATGTGTACAAGACCACATTGTGGGCTATTTGCCAAAAGGCGCCATCAGCCTTCTGTCTTCTCTTTGTGTCAGTACTTTCTAGCATATATACTTGTGTGCTGTGTGTATGCATGTGTATGTGTATGTCTGTATGTATGTGTGTGTGTCTGTCTGTCTGCGTGCGTACGTTGTGTGAGTGTACTTGTATGCGTATCCTCTAACGTTTGTGTATGTGTCAGTCTGTGCAACTCAGTTGCTATGGCCTACTGAATGAAAGATGAATATTGAGTCGGTGTCGATAAATGTGTGTGTGTGTGTGTGTGTGTGTGTGTGTGTGTGTGTGTGTGCGTGTGCGTGTGTGTGTGTGTGTGTGAGTTGCTTTGTATATGCGTTGTTGCTGGTTTTGTGTCATTCTTAAACAATATCTTTTGTTGTCTACTTGTTCATGAATATTCGATTGTAAAGCGCTTTGGGCTCATTTGAGGTAAAGCGCTATATAAATGTACTATTATTATTATTATTATATACCCCTCAAATTATATTCACTGAACCAAACGATATTGCACACCATGAGCGACTATTTAAAAAATCAAGACTATTGACGGGAAAAAACATCCTAAAACCTTGCTTCAAGCACAATGTACAAGCCATCTATAGTATAAGTGACTGCATAAACATTTAATCTGTGCATAAATGATGATCCAAACCTTTGGCAGGAGGCATTTTTTATGCATGAATTTATACAGCTTTTCCACTTACAAAGCCTGATATTACACTTACATCCTATTGCTTGCAATATTACACTTACATCCTATTGCTTGATTGCAGGCTCGAGCCATTTTCAAAATGATATATCCTTGCAAAATAGTCAATGAACGATATAGAGTCTTAGCTTGCAAAGCTAATCAGCTGCGATCTTAAAAAGGTTTAGGCCGTGTACACAGATCTCTTTATTTCTGCACGGAAACCCCGTGATTAAGTAAAAGAAAGAAGGATACGCATTTACGTGTAAACGCGTCCGCTTATTATGTCCTTCTTTCTTTTACTTATTCACGGTGTTTCCGTACGGAAATAAAAAGATGTGTGTACACGGCCTTAACCCTTTCGCCGCCAGCCATTTTTCAGCAAAAAATGTCCATTAAACTTACCTGGGTAGAGAAAAAATATGTCTGTACTATTGGGGATTCCTCTGTGACATATTTAAAGAAAGGCCTATTCTTACCTCCCAAAATTGAGAGAATAGGGTCTTTGGATAACAGACCCTGATTTGATGACTTTTAGTGACATGGGTGTTAAATCATTGTGGTGCAAAAATGCGATGTTGGCGGTGAAAGGGTTAAACGTTCTAAGGGCTATTATTAAAATTCCTTAGTAGTCAGTAAAATCAGTTATACAGCCTTCCAATACTTTGACCGTGATCCAGCCATCAATAAAAACAAACAAACAGCCCATTGTTTCGCTTGAAAAATAAAGATGAATTCTGACATAACAAGAACAACCACATATTTTTATTTATTGTTTTAAATCCAACAAAAAAGGCTAAAAAGCAGAAATAACTACCGTATTTGTTGGACTATAAGGCGATACTTTTTTTCCAAGACTCAGACCCCTGCACCTTATAATGTGACTGATGAAATAGTAAGAAAATATAGTAACAAAATCTGAAATTTGGGGTGTGCGCCTTATAATCCGAAAAATATGGTACACAATAAAAAGGATTGAAATAAAAAAATTTTATAAATGTTACCTCCAATAACATTTTCTTTCAAAGGTCCAGAGCTAAAAGTTATCAAGTTCTTCTAAAGAACATGTCATTCCTCTTCCTGTGAACACTGACTAAAAACAAGAAGAACAAAACACATGAACCTGTGTGTGACTGGAACATGCACAATGTATCTCCTTAACCCATCAAGCAATGTGGACTTTTTCTAAACCATAGCAGATCAACACCCACCATTCTGTTTTTGTGTACATTAACTTATTCAAGTCGTTCCGGCCATATATGTCCGGAATCAATAGACAGCTGTCAATTTGGTGCATTTGCTTCAAGAGAAGTAAATCTGTGTGCACACCGTACCATGGTCACTTCTAAACTCGCTTCGCTCCCTTAGACCACAATTTTGCCTCTGACTTTGCTTTAGTAGTGGTTTGTTGTGGGGGAACCAATCAGTGTTGAGTTTTTCTATATAAAGTCTATATATAAAAAGTCTGATCTACCACTTCCCTATGTCTAAACTTGAAGTAAAAACCCGTAATCTTCTTTCATTTTTCATTTTGTTTATGAATGCTTTGTTTGTGTGAATGGCTGGAGTGATTTGTGAGGTTTTTTTAATAACTCAAAATCATTGCGATGCGAATGAGTTAAGACTTAAAAAGACAGATTCTAACAACAACAAAAACTACTAAAAAAAAACCAGCACATTCGAGCAAACCCACTGAACACAGTCAAAGAGCAATGCTCTTGTATAAATAGAGTGGCTAGAAAATTAACCCCTCGACTGTCAGAGAAAAATAAGAAAAAATCATTGGGCAAATCATGCCATGAAAAAGACAACTGATAGCCAATCTGGCAAAATGGTCTGGGGATATAACTCTCTTGACTGTGTTAGAGCAAAAGTCAGCATATCAGGGTTATTCCTCTTCATCTGATGACATCATCCGTGATGTCATCAGGTCAGTATGTGATACGTTGATGGCTGTCAAGGGGTTAACCTTTCTAATGTTAAACAATAATTGGATATTATATCTAGTTTAACCCTGTCATTGCCGGATAAATATTGATAAATTGTCTTTCATTTCATTATCAAAATTGAAGAGAGACCTGCTAGACTCAATCTGAGAAAATGGTCTTGATATATATTTCTTGACTTGTCTCAAATAAAAACTAGCATTCCAGGAAGTTATGACATCAAAAGTTATGACATCATCAATCCCCCGAAGAGAGTGGTGGCTGCCCACATGGCGGGGTAATCAAAAGCGGTTACACACGTAATGTTCTCATCCCTAGCTGGTTGCGTTTGTACCATAGAGTTCAGGTGCTTCGGCTGTTGGGATCCCTGGAGTCTTTTAGCCAGGGCACGTCAACAACAAACATGACATCATCAATGACGTCAGTACACAGGACTGGGCAGGGAGGGGTGTTAAAACATCGATTTAAAAAAACCAAAAAACGTTCGATACATTAAACCACTGACAACCTTGATATTTATGTTATGTTATGTTGTTTTGTAAAAACCAAGCCATAAAAACCAATCATTTACTATTTTAAAAAAATGCATGAAACATACAAAATTATATATCAAATAACATTGAAAAAGAAGGCACACATGCGCATGCATACACACACACACCCAAAGCACACACATGATTTACACACACACCACATGCTTCACTTCCTTTTTTTTAAAGAAGAAGAAAAAATGGAACAAGTATAAAATGACACTTTTTATGTCTGAATTCTGGATAACCAATTCCAAAACATTCGTGCCTTAAAATTTGAATATCCATGAAGCCAATCAAACTAACTTCATTTTTGAAACGAAGAACAACAAAAAGACAAGTCCAAACAAGCACCCATAATCTTTGTATAGACTGTATTGGCCACTGCAACTAGGGTTATTAACGTCTTTGACAGCAAGAGTTAAGCCCTTGTTGATCAGTATCCAAAAAGGCATTCACTCTTGCAAATGGCAGCCATTAAGTGGCCTCAAATAGGGTTATTGGCGAGTGTTATTCCATTGTTTGGTCAGTACTCAACCATCTTCCCCCACAGGGCATTCACTCTTGCAAAAGGTGTTCTTTGCAGTGGCCAATAGACAAGACAAAATGACAATCAATCATTATTATAAGATATTGGTGTTAGTATTATCAGTACGTTCAAATGTTGTTATGTGCATAATAAACTAAAACCTTTTAGATGCTGGTTACTTAAAAAGCGCATAATTGAAGCCAAACCCACAAATAGTTTTTCTCTCCAGTTTCACAGCTTCTAATGTCAAAACTCTGCTATTCATTCCAAATCGCTTAATGTAACAAAAATCCAATATTTAACAAAGCTAAACTTTTTGAATGTGTTGAAAATTTGACCATGAAGACATACCAAGAATGCTGTTCCATCATTTAGCTTGGACTTTTTTTTTAAGCTGAACATTATGCCACGCAGTATCTTTGAAAAATATATATAGAGTTCAACATGTTTTTTATGTGCTATACCATTACTATGGGATATGGGATGGCATGCACTTTCAACCATTATCATCTCATTCCATGGCCTTTGAACTAAAAGGATGTCAAATTATACACATAGACATACCGTAATTTTTGGCCTATAAGACGCAACTTTTTCACTGCACTTTGACCCCTGTGCCTTATCTGTCGATAGCGCCTTATCTATACTCAAAATGAAAAAAAACAACCAGAATGGCTGGTATCTAAACTGAATAGCATTCCTTACATTTATTACAGACGTGTCATTTCTCTAGATTTTATTAAACACAAAGGCTGTCATGAAATGTTTAAAAATGTCACCAATTGTTAACGAAGAAGACGATCATTCATAACCATTGTTTATTCAATAATTTGCTTTATTAGTTTAACTATATCTCACAATCTTTACTGGGTTATATATACCCTCTATTGCAAGTCAAATGTCACAATAAAGTTTTTGCTTGTTTTCCTCTGTTTAGTTGCGTCTCATCTGCTGTATGCGCCTTATCTATAAGCAATATACAATTTGTTCTAAATATTAGGGGGTGTGCCTTATGCGTTTTGTCGCCCTATGGGCCGAAAATTATGGTACTAAATACAAACAGACAGAAGCCATGGATGCAACTGGAGAAAATTAAAAAAACACTGCACTGTAGAGGGGAAGTATTGTTTTTTGATTTTGATCTTGTTGGTTTTTTGTTGCCTGCTTTTTGCTCCTTTTGCTATTTGCTGTTTCCTTGTTTGTCTCTGTTGATAAAGGCGCATTCGCCGAAATATCCAGTAGTTGTTTTTTTGTCTCTTGTGAATAAAATAAGGTCACTTTACACTTGTGTAGTTGTTTGTTTGTTGTATGCTTCAGTGACGTTGTTGTTGTTTTCACAAAGCAATTTCGTCCGCAGCTATTGCGACTGAAACTTCCAGCTGCTATTCGCTTCTTTTCAACTGAAGAGCGATGTTGCTTGGAACAGAAACGAAATGAATTTGAATCAAATTTTTCGGGGGGTCAAAATTTTGAAAAACAGGCGCAACCTGGTTTTCAAATTTAAAAAAAATTGCCATGTCTCGTATCCGAGGCAAGGCTGCATCCATGCAAAGGGGCGTATCTGTGAAATTCGGGTTGCTCCCACCTGGAGAGCGCGTCGCAGCCAGAGGCGCGCCACCCAATTTTTTATATTTTTTAAATGTTGTTTTTTTGCATGCGATTTTTGTGTGAGGAAGGAAGGGGGGTAAATTTTAACCAAATTACTACTTTTATTTTATAGAGATATTAAAGAACATGTCAAAGGAAAAACAAATTACAAATAAAAGAAAACAAATCGTAACCAAACCTGCTTAACAAGGTTTACAAAAAAATGTTCATACCAAATTATTTGGCTTTAATCTAAAAAAAAATTCAAATAATTTAATTTAATTTTTATTTTTACATTGCTTATAGTCCCGTCAACAGCAATGGATTTCTCAGGACTGTCACCACAGTAAACATCAAACACGTTAATAACATCCCACATGTATGTACTTTACAAACAACCTAAAAAAATTACAAAACCACAAAACCATTTATTACATGACACCTTCATCATTGCACCCTATAGCACATAATTCCAAACAGTGCTGGAAACGTAAGCCATTCCGCTCTATTTTTCGAGTCCAGTTTTTAAAAAAACAGTAAAAAAGGATAACAAATACATACTACTAACAAAAAATACATAAGAAACGCCATATAGGCAAATATGCACTGCAGAATGGACAACAGGTGCCCAATCAAGTGCGTAAAGTATCACGCTTGGAAGCCAGTGTACAATTAACAAAAACCTGGCATGTCATAAATTGTAAAAAGGAAAAGTGTGGAAGGGCTTTATAGAAAAAATGCAGGTGAATGGACCAATAAGGCAGAAAGAAGTAGACGCCAGAAAGCAAAAGGAAGAGAAAAGGCAGAGTCAAAGAGAGTGATAAGAGTAGGGGAAGTTACTAGCATAGAACTTCCAGAAGATGGGGGAACTATTTCTACTGAAAGACCCCCCCGGTATCCCCACGGGAGGGCCTTTTCCACATAAGCCAGCTTCAGCTGTTGCCTGCTTCCTACGACGAGAACGTGCGGTTGGCCTTTAGGAGGAGGCTGCTGGGCTCCACTCCGTAAGCCCACTCCCCCCCCCCCCCCATGATAGGTAGAAGCCCGTGGGGGGGGGTCAAATAATAATCACCGGCATATTGCAATTTTTTTGGACAAACTAGCTAAAAAAAATTACGCTACAGTACAAACATTTCTCTTTTTAAAACTTCACTTTGACCAATAAAAAGTACCAAAAGGGAAGGCCTAAATCTAAATTTTGTTAAACATAAAATAAAATAAAACGTTTTTTGTTCATGAAGCACATTCTTTGCAACAACTGGTAAACACACACAGCTTCATAAATATACCAAAATGTTCTTGTTTGACAAACAAGACCTTCTTAAGCACATTGAAATAACACCACACATTGTCAGTGTTTTAAGTCAGGAAAAGATGCCACCACTATTTTTAATTTAACCTCTCCCTCCCCCCCCAAAAAAAAAAAAAAAAAAAAAAAAAAAAAACACCCACACCCAACCAAAAATATGGTAAGTCATCAAAATATCCATTAAGTCCCAAGGTCTAAGTTCACTGTCGTTTTATTATCACGATTCATCCCAAAAGTTGCGCCGGTCAGAATCGCAGTGAGGATCTTGTACAGCCAATCGGTGTGAAGCGGCACGATCATGACCGGCCAATCGAGTGTGAGGGAGAGGCATTATGGGTTGACGATCACAGTGCTGGTTTTGACGCTGAGATAGAGAAAGCCTCTGACCATCATTAGGGCTCCAAACACAAAGGCACCTGCACAACAGCAAAGACAATGCACATTGTACACACACATATACACAAACATGCATGCTTGCACACATGCAACTTGTTTGTGTCTTGTTTATTTCCCCCTCTTTTTCCCTTTCTTTATTGATTACCACTTTGGAATCTTTAGTTCTTTCGGGTTGTTGTTTTTACGGATGGCTTGATCGAAAAAAGTATATTATTTGCTTATTCAATGTTCCATCTGTAAATAAAATTTTGACTTGACTTGACATGCATACACGCATGCACACACACACACACACAGAGAAACACATACACACACTAACACAGACAAATAATAAACCATGCACACAGACACATACACATGTGTGTGTGTGAGTGTGTGTGTGTGTGTGTGTGTGTGCGTGTGCGTGCGCGTGTGTGTGTGTGTGCGTGTGCGTGTGTGTGTGTGTGCGTGTGTGTGCGTGTGCGTGCGTGTGTGTTAAAGAGAGAGAGAGAGTTGCTTTGCATATGCGCTGTTGGTGGTTGGTGTCACTCTTGAATCGTGTTTTTTTGTTATCTGTTGATGAATAATTGATTGTAAAGCGCTTTGGGCTCATCTGAGGTAAAGCGCTATATAAATGTACTGTTATTATTATTATTATACAGTGATCCATACAATAATACACACACACACACACTCACTTTTCTTGTCTAATATCACTTTTAAGTGAAAAGACGTTAAAGAACAACAAGAACAGATACAAAACCAAAAACAGACAAGAAACACATTTCAGTCATTTCTTTAAATTTCTGAAGACACTGATTAGATAATGTTACTTTAATCCTTTGTTTTTACACTTTCTTTACTGCTGGTGTGATCCATATTATTTTTTATTTAGTTTCAACCTCCTTTGCTTTAGCTTCAGCAAGTTTTATGACTCGTGCACAGCAGAACATTTGATGTCATAACTCATAAAGTTTCTTTATTGTCCATTGGCATTGTCATGGGTGCAACTCCCCCAAATGAAAAAAACTGAAAGGCAGGGTCCAGGGCCCCAGCAAGGTACAGGGGCAGAGCCCCGTCTGACGATTCAGGGGGGCAACTTAAGAGAGAGATATAACGAGACAGACAGACAGTTAAAATGATAGACAGAGACAGTTTGAGTTTGATAAGCCTTGTAAAATTATTACATTGCCTTTGTAAACTTCCAAGATAAAAACAACTAAGTTCAAAACGCCCCAAATCGTTTGTGGTCTTTTTTTTGTTGATGAATTAAAAAAAAACTGAAGTTCGGTTTCTGGTAAAATTAAAAAAAACTGAAATCAGTGCAAAAATGAAAGAGTAGCACCCATGCATTGTACAACGCACATGGAAACTTGATGATGTTGTAGCATGCTTTTTGAACATACTGTACACTCGAACCTCCAGACTCAGAAAGTACAAGGGTCAGTTGCTTTTGTGCTCAATTTAACCAATGAAATGCACTGTTGCTGTTTTGCCTAATGTTTCAGAAGATGTAGAAGGAATCACGTTTATACTCATTGGCTTAAAATTTTATCAAAAACTCGGCCACATTTATTTCTCGAAGAAGCGTTGCGAGTATGCTCGCAGCGAGTCCTGTGAGAAATCACAGTCTACAAGTTTAGCCTAGCTGAAGAAAATGCATCAACCTACTCATTTTAACCCCTTCACCGCCAAAGTCGCATTTTAGCACCACAGTGATTTAACACCTATGTCACTAAAAGGCATCACATTGGGGTCTGTTATCCCAAGACCCTATTGTCTTAGTTTTGGAAAGTAAGGGTAGACCTTATTTTATATATGTCACAGAAGAATCCCCCAATACTGCAGATGGATTTTGTTCTCTACCCAGGTAAATTTAATGGACATTTTTGGCTGAAATATGGCTGGCGGTGAAAGGGTTAAAGCACTTTTTGGAATATTTAGAGACCATAACAAAGACTGTCCTTTATAAATATGAAAGATCAGATGTTAGAGAGCACGAACATACACATAACTCAAAACTGACAAAAAATGAGATTTTTGACTTTACAAGCCTGTTGTGAGAAACTATCCCAGCGACTTAACTCTTCTGCCGCCGACGGCGGGTTGAACCACCCAGTTTACTGTTTACCGTTGCTAGCCATGGGCGGGTTTGACCGCCAGATACTAGGGAAACCCCGGTGTCCCCTTTTGCGCTATTTATATGAAGTGACATCACATCCTTTACTTCTGTGACATGCGCAGTTCGCTTAGGGAAAGCACAATCTTCCGCCATCTGCATTTGTAGACTAAATTTTGCAATTTTCAATCGATTTTCATTGCGTTTTCGACGATGGAAACTGACAATGACTTTTGGTGTGAACTTCTACAAGATGACGACAGTGACGATGAAGCATTCACTGGATTTACTGTGGAAGAAGTGGCAGAATCTGAACTTAGGCAAATAAAAAAGAGCTGCTGAAACGATCTTGGGTTTGCAGCAGCAGATCGACACAGGGAATTTTCGTGCTGATTCGAGCGAGTATTTTTAATGAATTTTAAAAGTGAGTATGTGCGAAAATCAGTGCAGCTGCAAAAATTAGTTGGTGCGCAACAGTAAACAGTCTTGGTAGTAGAAGAGTTAATGTCCCTTTGGTGGTGCTGGGTCACAGATGACAGTGACTGTTAGTGTACCCACCAATCCAGGCCACGTAGATGCCTCCATGCCTCTGGGCAGCTTCATAGGTACCAACCTGGAAAACATTACTAATGATTGAAAATCTGTTTAACCACCTCCGGTCTGGAACACACACATATCGTCGCTGTCCGACGCTGACCGTGTATTTACACAATCAGTGATTTTACAGGAGCATCAAAAAACATATTGTCGCCTGCTACAAAGTCAATCCCCATTTGATATACGCTTGACCCTTCTTCTTTACCAATGAGTAAACATGTGACACAATAAAAGTTGCATTAACACCCAAAATTTTGGTGATAATTCAGTTACACGGTTAGTCACAAAGTTAGTGCATTGTTCTCACAATGGGAGATACGACAGCTGCCGGCAGTTACACGATTAGCATGACCAGCTACACGCTTATCGCGTCAAAACCAGCAACAACCCGCCACATACACGATTATTTCCGTGGTATCATGTGACAAATTTGAGCATTTTCATTGGTCGCAGACACAAGATATTTATAGAAGACCTGCGTGAGGTCACTGGAAGGAGTTTCAGTAAAAAATCTATTTTTGTCAAATTTTGTAGATACACGGTTAGCGTCGGACAGCGACGATATGGGACATTAGTAGATAATAAAGATAGTGGGAACGATCCTGGAGGCAATGCCCGGAGGCAGTGCAACACCATGAAAGTCCCAAATTTTTAACAATAACAGATGTGTAAACCATAGCTAATAAAAATTACTATTACCGTATGTTTCAGACTATATAAGACCCCCCCCCAATTTTACACAAAATTCAGATTTTGTTATTCTATTTTTTTTCTTATGTTATTTGTCACATTATAAGGCCCAGGGGTCTAGTCTGAGAAAAAAAAGTATCGCCTTATAGTAAAAAAAATTTACAGTTTTCACAATACATTATAAATGGTTGTCCAAAGGACGATATAATATTTACACCGTAAATGAAACAGTGGTGATGACCGATCTGACACAATACTAAATGCTTCAGTATTATGATTATCGTTATAATTCACAACTTCAGAACTTCTTCTTCTTCTGCGTTCCTAGGCCATATGGCCATAATGTATGTGTCCGTTTTTCAGTTTTCACTAGTCTCCCTGCTGCGTACAGCGAACACATTCCAATTTCGGAGGAGCACAAAAGAGAAAAATTATTTCAAAGTTTTTTTTTCCAAAAAAAAGGCAGGAGAATGGGCCAATAAGGCAGAGAGATTGTAGATGATAGAAAGCAAAGGGAAAAGGCAGAGTCAAAGAGAGTGGCAAATTAGAGGAAGTTACAAGCACAGATTTTTCAGAAAGTGGTGGAACTATTTTTACAAAAGACCCCCCGGTATCCCCATGGGGAGAGACTCATGGAGGGGGCGGGGTCGTCCAGCTCCCCATATCAGACCTGTTTACCCCTACACAAGTCTTGAGTAGTCTGGATAGCTGAAATCAGTAGTTTGGGCTCAAAATGTGTAGCTTTATTCATTAAATCATCAAATAATGTTCACTGAAAATGAGTAATTAGAGCATTATTTTCAATTTTGAAGAGTAGTAGAGGTCCAAATTGAGTAGAATACCACTCGAAAAGAGTAGAGTAAACAGGTCTGCCATACGGAGACACGAGGCATCCACCCACTGCCCCAAACTTGAGAACAACACGCAGACTTACGGTGACTCCCACACCAGCGCAGATGAAGATCAGTCCTATGACCAGCAACACAATGCCTCTCCTTCGCGCGAAGTTGGTTCCCACTGAGGACCTGAAAACATCAACAAACAACATCAAAGTCTACGACTTTAAAAAAAATGATTAACGAAATTTAACAAAGGGGAAAACTCTCTTTCTAATTAACTCCCCTCCACCAAAGTTGATTACGAAACCAATCTTCTAGCAATGTGTGGATCAGAGCCAAAGTGAGACAAACAAAGCATCATTCTCAAAAAAGAATGTGCCAAGTTCGCCTTTATGACCCTTCACCCACACAGTACACATCAACAATGGTGGAGAGGACGACATACAAACAAATCAACATCTATCCAAGAGTGGCATAGCCTTAAATATGTTACACATAAACAACACACAACACAAAACAAACTGGTAAGCCTCAAAAGGAAGTTTGGTTAATCAAAGAATGAAATAGTGAGGCCAAGAGAGGAGATAACGAAATTGAAAAAAGGGGGGAAACTTTTTCTAATTAACTCCCCTCCACCAAAGTTGATTACGATACCAATCATCTAGCAATGCGTGGATCAGAGCCAAAATGAGACAAACAAAGCATCATTCTCAAAAAAGAATGTGCCAGTAATTATTTTTTTAAATTGAATATTTTTTCTTTTTACAAATAGCATAGAGATACATGCGCACACAAACAGTACCAACTCAACAGCAATAGTAACAGCAACGAATAAAAATAGTAATACTAACAGTATTACTATTACTCCCTTCACTGCCAGAGAGAAAAAAAGAAAGGAATTATCGATTTTCTTATTATAAAATAAGAGACCTGTTAGACTCAATCTAAGAAAATGGTCTTGAGTTATAATTATCTTTCCTGACTTGTCTAAACCAAAACCCATCATTCCAGGACTATGACATCAAACGTTATGACAATGACATCAAACACCCTGTGGGGCAGGCACTGAAGGAGTTAATGGCATTAACAGAAAAGTAGTATCAATATTATCCCCATCATCAACTTCATTTCCGTCTTCACAAACGACAGTTACAATATTAGGTATTAGGTACTTTATAGTCACAGAGGCATCTCTGTGAAATTCGGGTTGCTCCCACCTGGAGAGAGCGTCGCAGCCAGAGGTGCGCCACGCACGTTTTTTTTTGTTTTTTGCATGCGATTTTTTGTGTGATTGATGAGGAAGGAAAGGGAGGGGGGGGAGTAAATCTTGACCAAATGACAACTTTTTCGTTGCCACTGGCGCGTGTGTTAAGTGCATGGGCACACAGGACCTCAGTTTATCGTCTCATCCGAAAGACTCCACATTCAGACCGTAAGGCCTAGTGCAAAGTGAGAAAAAAAATCCTCTGTACCCAGGTTCGAACTCGGGTTTACTTGACACAAAGCGAACGCGTTACCACTGTGCCACTCTACACCTATGGCATGTCTGTACAATAATACCAGGTAGACAGACATATGGACAGACAGACAGGCAGGCAGACAGGCAGGCAGACAGAGAGACAGGCAGACAGACAGACAGATCACTTACACTTTTCTGCAGTGGGGACACCGGGCAAGAAGAGCCAAGCCAAGGTTGAACTGGAAACAACACAACAACAATATGTCAATGCCTTACAATTTTTCACAATTTCTAAATTAAAATAGACAATGAAAGCTACACAATATTTTTGCAAACACCTACAAAAACGAATATCTGTAATTGTAACATTTCATCTTTGTTCCCTACCATGCTACATGTTTATGCTGGGCTTTAACACAAATAAAATCATTAGTTCTTTTAGAACCAAATAACCAAAAATGATTGTAAACAGACACAATTTGGAGGGTAAAAATAAATGTCTTTACAGCAACAAATTACATATGATAAAGCTATGCAAGCATAGATATTAATAAAATGGGTGTTCCTATCTAATTGTTTACTACTCTTTATTTTTTTAATTCATGACAGTGGAAAGGCCTCAGTTATGTCAAGTTGAATTTCCAATATTGCAGATGCCATCTTTTTTCCATTTTTGAAAAAAGTTTAACAGGAATAGGTCTTAAACCGATTATCTAAATTTAAAAAAAATTGACATATGTGGAAATAAGCCCCAACTCCCTGAAATTTAGGTTAGGATCTGGCGCAGCATCCTTTGTTAATCTTGTCGAATTGTTGCTGTGCAATGTTGATTTTGGGTGTCTGAAACAAGATCGGACTTGCACACAATCAGCTTAGATTTGAAACAACAAAGTTTACTCAAGAATCACATTGCTCAACTAAGATTCTACATCTTCATTCCACTCCTTTTATACTTGAAAATACCACTTTCCCCTGAACTTCCATATCAGTTTTCTCTGATATCCGCCCAAAGTCCTGTTTAGCCTTTAGGTGGAGTTGTCATCCTTAGCACTTGAAACCAGGTGGCGTTTCATTTAAGGCTGTTTCTTAGCAACGCAAAACTCACTCTCTTTCTCTCTGTGTTGTTTTTGCTCCCTCACGCATGGAAACATTTTTTTGGTCTCTTATGTTGACAATGTTCGAGAAGGGATATAAGTCACAGGGCTCCCAATCGTCCCGCAAAACAAGGGGTCCCAGGGACTCCTTCACTTACAGCATAGAGGGTCCTAGAGGCGGGATAGAGGGTCCCAGTGGCATTGCGAATTCTAAAACGAATTTTTCTAGTGCATCCATGGGACCCCCTGCACATTCTTTTAGAGGGTCCTTTAGAATGTTAGTACTTCATAGACCCCCAAATGGGGGTCCCTGGGAGCCCTGAGTCAGGAGAGTGATCTCCAGTCACCATATTTACCAGGCTATAAGCCGCTACTTTTTCCCCCTTCAACTTTGACCCCTGTGGATAAAACAACAATTGCGGCTAATTAAAAAAAATTGTGCATATACATGTATCCCCTTCCGTATTTTAAAGCTGGTCGGCTTAGACAAGGGTACAGTTTTCGTAGACCGGAAAATACGGTAGGGGGCCAGAAGCGCTCATTGGTGAAAATTCAGAGCCCTGTTTAAAATGTGCAGATAGTGCAGGCATCAGAATAGTCTGAAGTCCAATCCTCTGAAAACCGCGGTAAAAGGGACATCAAGGCCCCAGACTGAAGAGGGAAAACACTGAAATGAGTTCCTAACATCACCAAAAAGGCTTAATAAAATGAGAAATCACTTTGAAATACTATCTAACAGAAAATATAACTCTTTCAGACAAGACGAAATAAAATCAGCAACACTGTGTTAAAAGAGCGATATTTCGATTTATTATAAAATCTTTGTCCAGCTAAAACGTTGGCCAACTGAAAAAAAAAATATATAACTGAATCAAAAGCCAAAACCTCTGACAAGAGAAGCCAATCCTCTGTCAGAAATTCTTAATCCTCTGAATCCTCTGGTAATTCTGATGCCTGGTAGTGAAAGGGTTAAATCAAACAGTGACTCACAATGAACACCTCCTGACAGTGCACGCAGGTCACACGCCAGGCTCCCGGCGACTGGTTGCTCAGACCCTGCGGCATCCCCACGCTGATGATGCGGCGGCTGGAACACAGGAAAACCATCAGGGTAGGAGGATGGGCTATCTTGCAATAGGAATTGTTCGGAAATAATTAAGGGGAGTAATGTCATGGTGTGTGGGAGTAATCTTGCCTAATTCAATCGGTCAAACAGGGGAAGTCACTCTTCCATCAGCTCTCGTAGCCTATCGACTCGTGTGTTTGAGCAGACGTACGGCACTTAGAACACTGTGCGTCATTCTAAAAATGTATGTCTATATTTTACGTCACATTTTGCAAGTTTTATCAGTTTGTGGCCACTGGCCACCCCTAATTAAAAAAAAAAAATGTTTGCAAGTCGCTGACTCGCATCCTGCGGTTTCAAGCTTCGACGCCATTGTTGCATTGTTGCTATGGTTTTTGACCGAGTAATGGAGTTAAACAACTCTAATTTTCACGAAGTGCTCTCCCCTAGTTTTTTACCGAAAATCGTCTATTAATTTTACACATACACACACTCAAATTTTAGCATTGAAAATGTTCAACTGAGAAGCTTCTTCTTCTTCTGGCAAGGCAAGGCAAGGCAAATGTTTTATTTCATACCCACTTGGGGCACAGAAATATAAAACAAAATACACACATAGTTAAACAATCGAACATCAAAACAGAGTGATGTCTATATTATGAAAAACGACAAGTAGATATCTAAGACAAATATACCTATACCATATTACCAAAAACAAAACATGTGACATTTTGTCCATACAAATCATTGAAAAAAGAACAGTTTATAACTGTAACAAAGTACTTAAGTTTAATCAAAAGTTTCTTATTTTTTGAGGAAAACAAAGCATTAAATGTATACGCATTTGGTCGCACAAAAAAGTACTGTGGAAGACATCTATTTCTTTCAGCATTAAAGAAGGGACAGACAAACAAATAATGGAACTCAGCTGCCACATCATGTACGCTACACTTTTCGCAATTTCTTTCACTTCTGGGTATATTATCGTAGCGCAATTTATTTACTGGCAAGTTATTATTAGTTGTTCTAAATTTTAGAATGGTAAACACATAATTCTGAGGAAGTACTAAGTAGTAGGGATCAACACCAAATGATGGTTTAAACATTCTATAGTTCATATATCATTCATCATTATCAACATGCATGTACCAGGTTTGTAAGAAGCTATCTTTAAGACATCTCTTCACTTTCTTTTTGAACCATAATGCATGTACATCAAGCAAATTTTGATTCAACCAAAAACTACTTAAACCAATTTTGCTTAAAAACGTATGAATGTATTTGACATATTTATTTTCGTGTACATTTAATTCATACATTCTCAAAAGGGTTTTATACACAATAAATGATAGCTTTTCACTTGCACTGTGATGGTGTGTCACTAGGTTAAACCAAAATGATAATAATTCTGGATTTAACAGTGACTAATACGGGATATTTTCCTGTCTCTCCAAATATCATGAAAGAAGGAGTCGATTGTCGCACTTTCAAAACCAACTTATAAAATTTTAGCTGCAGTCTTTGAATAATATAATTCATGTCAAACCCCCAAATTTCACATCCGTATGTAAGAATTGGAAGTACAGTTTTATCAAAGAGGTCAATCATTAGGTCTGCAGGAAGTTTCAGTAACTTAGCTTTTGTTAACAAAGCAAACATTGCTCGAGAAGCTCGATCAAACAGGTCACGTTGTGCAACATGAAATCGGTTATTATAGTTAAGCTTTAATCCTAAGTACAAGAAATCATGAACTACCTCTATCTTTTCTGTTCCTATAAAGAAGTCAGGAAAACGTCTAACCTTACCCTTAGAAAAAATAACAATTTTACATTTCTTAGCATTTAATTTCAATTTCCATTTTTCACAATACTGTTTGATACCATCAAGACCTTGCAGCAATCCAGCTGAAGTTTCAGAAAAAATGACAGTGTCGTCTGCATACAGTAATAAAAACAATTTTAACAAAATGTCTACATCAGATTCACTGATGCCTGCTTCATTTGCTTCCCTTGCAACAGTAACAAGGCCAGTCATATCACCGGACATAAACTCTTTCACATCATTCAAAAACATGGCAAACATTACAGGTGACAAATTATCTCCTTGTCTCACACCGACATCTAACGAAAAATAATCAGAAAATTCCCCATTAACAGCTACACATGATTTAGCTTGAGAGTACATATTTTGTATTACTCTTAATAGTTTGCCGTTAATGCCACTATTTATCAATTTCTGCCACAAACACAAAAACGACCTATTTACTTTATCAAATGCCTTTTCGTAGTCTAAAAATGCACAACGTAATCGTTTTTTCTAAAACAGCAAAATATCAATCACGCCATGTACTGATATAGAGTAAACAAATGGTCGAGTGTTGAAAAGTTACTTCTAAAACCAGCTTGTTCCTAGGCCATAAGGCCACAATGGGTACGTATGTGTCCGTTTTCCAGTTTTCACTGGTGTTCTCGCTGCATTCAGCCAACACATTCCAATTTCAGAAAAGCTCAAAAAAGAAAATTGTGGAAGATTTTTTTGGGGGAAAAAAGGCAGGAGAATGGGCCAATAAGTCAAAAAGATAGATGACACAAAGCAAGGAAAAGGGCAGTCAAAGAGAGAGACAGATTAGAGGAAGTTACAAGCACAGAACTTCCAGAAGGTGGGGGAACTATTTGTACGAAAGACCCCCCCCCCCCCCGGTATCCCCATGGGGGGAATTTCAACTGAGCAGCAACATTCTGCCATTCTCGGGAAAGGGATAGGGTTAAGATCAGTCAAGGACTATTTTCATCAAACTGAAAGAAGCCGACTTGCGAAGGTGGGTCGTAAATTTGAGAGAGGTGTCTAAGAATACAGGATTGTAGGTGGGTTTATATCATGGCTACACCACACACCACACAGCAACCGTTTCGCCGCCGATGCCGCATTTCTGCACCACACTGATGTCACTAAAAAGGCGTCAAATTAAGATAAGTTATCCAATGACATTATGTTGTTAATTTGGGGAGATAAGGAAAGTCTTTAATTGATAAATGTCATAGGGAGATTCACAATATTGCAGACGCAAACTTTTCTTCACCCAAGTAAGTTTGACAGATATTTTTGGCTGGAAAAATGGCCGGCGGCGAGAAAGGGTTAATATGCATCTGTTGGCAATATGTGTGAACAACACTGAAGCTTGAGTTGCCACAATGACATGTGTCTGGCTTCCGGCGACCAGTTGGTCTGACCCTGCGATATTCCCACGCTTATGATAATGCTTGAAAAGTATGGATACTTTTCGAAAAGTGTTGAGTCTTTGCATCTAGTTTGACACGCTTCGTATGCTATACTACACACATAAAATTAGCTTACAAATTCTCATAGAACTTATAATAATAATAATATAATAATAATTAGCATTTATAGCGCCTAATCTTAAAAAAGCCCTAACCGCTTACAATAATAAATGAATAAACCAGCAAGCAATATACATAAATAAACGACAAAAATATATTATACACACACGCACGCATGCACTAAACACAGACACGCACTAAACATACACACAGACACACACACACACACGAATGCACTACACGCACATGCACACACACACAACACACACGCACAAACAACACGCATGCACACAAACACACGCGGATGGAAGGGGCACAGTACTTTGAAAAGAAATATAGCAGGCTATGTTTTGAAAAGAGCAGTTTTGAGAGAAGACATAAAATAAATGAAGAAAGGGAGTTGTCAGAATAGAGAGGTAAAGGGAGTTTATTCCAAGTGGAGGGGGCCTGGAAAGAGAAGGAGCCAGTGGTCCTCACCAGTTTGGTCGGGGGCAGGCGATGCGCTGTGCGGTGCTGCGACACACCAGCAGACAGTTGCAGGGGCACCGCACGTAGCGCTTCCCTGGGGGCGGGGCCTTGATGGGCTGCAACCAATCAGCAATCAGTTTATATAGGTAGAAGGATTTTGTTGTAACATTTTTTATTTCCCTCTCTCATCCCTCCTCTCCACAGTTCCTTCTTTCTCTCCCACACCCACACACATGGATCAATGCAAGGTAGGATTTTATTATTATAAAACACCAATTTCCTCATCAGCCACACAAAAATCGCATGCAAATAAAATAAAAAGAAGGTAGGATTTTAGTTAAAATATCAAAACAAAATATTATAAGACACCAATTTCCTCATCAGCCACACAAAAATCACATGCAAATAATATTACAAAAACTCCAGGTGGGAGCAACCCGAATTTCACAGACGCCTCTGTGACTATGAAGTACCAAATATCAACCAGCATTAACTTGACTGACAGATCTATCCAATGGTTTTTGCCTCTTTAATCTAATAGTGGATACTCTTCAGGTTCTCAAGAAAATTACATCATTTTTACATCAAAGTTAAAAAAACATGTACAGTTTTTAACACAAGACGTTTACAAAAAAGTTACATGTACACTGATACAGATAGACAGACAGACATGTATACAGACACACACACACACACACGCTTATGGTGGCTTCCTGACACACAGAACATTTCATCACATGCAGATGCTGTTTCTCTTCAATGTTGATCATGGCCTGACACACACAACAGAACACACACACACACACACACACACACACACACACACACACAGTGAAACACACACACACACTTACTGTAGCTTCCTGACACACAAACCATTTCACCACATGCAGATGCTGTTTCCCCTCAATGTTGATCATAGCCTGACAAACACAACAGAACACACACACACACAGTGACACACACACACACACACACACATACACACACACACACACACACACTCTCTCACTGTAGCCTCCTGACACACAGAACATTTCACTGCATGCAGATGCTGTTTCCCCTCATTGTTGATCATGGCCTGACACACACAACAGAACACACACACACACAACACAACACACACACACACACACACACACATACACACACACACACACACACACTCTCTCACTGTAGCCTCCTGACACACAGAACATTTCACTGCATGCAGATGCTGTTTCCCCTCAATGTTGATCATGGCCTGACACACACAACAGAACACACACACACACACAGTGACACACACACACACACACACACACACATACACACACACACACTCTCTCACTGTAGCCTCGTGACACACAGAACATTTGACCACATGCAGATGCTGTTTCCCCTCAATGTTGATCATGGCCTGACACACACAACAGAACACACACACACACACACAATGACACACACACACTTACCGTAGCCTCGTGACACACAGAACATTTGACCACATGCAGATGCTGTTTCCCCTCAATGTTGATCATGGCCTGACACACGCGGCAGTTGATCATGGGGATTCCCCCCTGGGGTGTCGGTGTGTAAGGGGGAGGCAACTCATCCGGTCCAATGGGAGGCACCGACACCTCCGCCCCTGGTGGTGACCCTGGAAATGTCCTTCACAAGGTCAGAGGTCATCCTTATTTCTTCACCACAATGTCAGTCATTACTATCTATATTGATAAACAAATGTTAATATTAAAATATGAAGGTGAAGTACTGAAGATTTGTACTGCTCACTATTGGGATAGTCAATGGGGACAAAAAGTATCACAGAATTGGAAGCAAAAGCAGCATCCCTACAGCAGTGCTGAAGAAACATAAAAAAGTTTGAAAAACAAAAACAAAGTAAAGTGTTTTTTTGTTGTTGTCCCATCTTCTGGGCTGTATGATGGCGTTGCTCTCACGCCGCTCATTCCAAGTCCCAACACGCAGCCACACCTCCGCTTGTTCAGGTCACAGTATCCGAGACCAGCAGTCCAAGGGGAGCGAATCTATGTAAGGCCATCAGGAGGCAACCAAACGAGGAGACACTGCACTGCTGCTGAGTCACTTTGGTGGAGTTCAGTAGAACCTGTTCAGGACACCACCTACTAAGATCTGTTTATATAAATCATTAGCATTAAAAAAAAGTATTGCTTGAAGTTGAATGTGAAGCTACTTGGCCTAAATCTGTGATACATATTGTGCAGACTTTAACTCAAACTGCTGATCTGCACGACTAGGCGATGCACTAGTGCCAGGGCTCCCAGGGACCCCCTTTTGCGGGTCTATGAAGTACCAGAATTCCAAAGGACCCTCTAAAAGAATGTGCAGGGGGTCCCACGGATGCACTAGAAACATTATTTTTAGCATTCGCAATGCCACTGGGACCCTCTATCCTGCCTCTAGGACCCTCATATGCTGTAAGTGAAGGAGTCCCTGGAACCCCTTGTTTTGCGGGACGATTGGGAGCCCTGAGTGCGATATTTTTATGTACTGAATCAAGCACGTCACATCCTATTCCTAGTGATAATCAGGGGCAGAGAATTTACACTGTCTGCATACTGCTGCTTCACGAAGTACAAGGGCGATAATTGTATGTAGTGCCACTAGTGGCACATGCATTTCAGTACATGAGTCAGGGGCAGAGAATTTTCAGTAAAAGCTGCATTGTAGTTTTTGTTCCATACAATCTTACTTCTTGTTTTTTTTTATATTAGGGTACATAATTTTAATGGGCCACCAAAACGAAATGGGAATAATCTGAATATATGAGAAGTGAAGGGATATTAAGCTTTCACAGAAAATCAGCGGATACTATTTACTACTAATGTGCTCATTAAGTGTGTTTTAAAGTTCTTTGAACAGTAACTTAGTAAGTACCGTTTACGTTTAGTTGTAAAGAACCCAAACATAACCAATTTTAGTTTTGGACTGAATATGATGAGAGTAAACTGACATTTTGGTGAGGTATCTTTCTTCTCTTTATAATTAAAAGTGCCCATGATAAGGTTGATCATTCTGGCTTCTTGAGAGAAAAAAAAGACAGAAAAAGTGGGTCTCCATTCCATTTTGGGGACATACCTGTCTGACTTAGGAGGATCACGCACACATTTATGTGACATTACATTGGCACACAGTGACACACACACACACACGGGTGCAACTACACAAAATGAAATAAACTGGAAGGCCGGGGTCCTCGGGTAATGTTCCCCTGCACCCAAAGAAAAAAAATGATTTATGAAGGTATTTTAGTTTGCTTTTTCCACAATTTATACAAATGCTTATTTCAAAGTGTTTGAGTTTGAAAAACACAGTAGACACACAAAGATCTTGTTTGACAAATTAAAAAAAAAGAACTTCCTATTCTGGTAAAATTCAAAAACAGGAAATCTTGTATACCAGGAAAAGTTGCACCCATGCACACACACACACACACAAAGTGTGTACACACACACACACACACACACACACACACACACACACACACACACACACACACACACACACACACACACAAAGTGTACACACACACACACACACACATGCAGGCCACACATACACAGACAGATAGACAGACTTAACCACACAAAGTCTGAAACACATACATTGAAAATGTGATACAAAAAATACATGGATGGATTATTGTTGGTCCTGCACCACCGACGCAAAGAACAATTGAGCTATAGATCCTCTAGGGCAGACCTGACAAGCGAGGTATATGCTGCTTTCCTGCATTCCTGGGGCCAAAAGTGCAGATTTCTTTGAAGTAACCCGAGGCTGGCATTTGCTTTTTTCACTATTTTGCTATGCTCAGTCCATCCAGGATAAGTTGCTTTCTAGTTGGATACCAAGGTAAGGGACTGAGTTCACATGCTGTAAGATATGATTGCCAAGTTGGTAAAAATGGCATGATGAATTTCGGACAATGAGGATGAAGCATTATGTTGCGTTGAACTTCATTCCGCTTTCCTTTGCCCACAACTCCAGGTTTTCAAGGTCTCTTTGCAAGATTCTGTGATCCTCCTCCGTTTTAATTTGCCGGTACAGGAGGCAGTCATCTGCGAAAAGTCGAACCTGCAATTTAACAGCATCTGGCAAGTCGTTTATGTGGCATAAGAAAAGGAGAGGCCCGAGCACTGTGCCTTGGGGTACTCCTGAGTCAACAGCAACTTCCCTCGAATCTTCACCTTCCACGACGACCTTCATACGTCAGTGGGTAAGGAAGGAGGTAAGCCACTGGTGGAGCTTTCCCTTGATGCTGAAGTTTTCAAGCTTAGACAGTAGTTTTCCACGTGGCACAGTGTCAAATGCTTTGGAGAAGTCCAAAACTGCAACATCGGTCTGGATTTGTTTTTATCAAAGCTTTTGCAGAGGACATGGAAAGTCACAGCCAGTTGTGTTTCGCATGAGTAACCCGAGCGAAAACCATGGTTCAGTTTGGTGAGGATGTTGTGCCGGTCAAGATGTTTCATCATGTGGCTGCAAATAATGTGCTCCCGGAGCTTGCATGATACTGATGTTAGTGACACAGGCCGGTAATTTTCAGCGAGGTGTCTGTCCCCTTTCTTGAAGACCGGGGCAACATTAGCATTTGTCCAGTCCTCAGGCAGTGATCCAGAGTCGACTGATCTTTGAAAGATTGCTGTCAGTCCTTCAGCAAGCTGGTTAGAGCACTCCTTAAGTATCTGGTTTGGGATGCCGTCAGGGCCTACTGCTGTATTTACTTTGATGTTCTTCAGCAGCTTCTCGACACCCTTGCTGTTGATGTCCAGGTCTCCTATCAAGGGGTTACTGTGGGACAGGGTTGGTTTTGTTGGAGTGGATGTGATGGAGGGGTGAAGACAGACTGGAACTAGTTTATGAGAATGTTCGCCTTTGTTCTAGCATCACTGTGAAGGGTTCCATTCATCTTCAGTGGGGCCACTCCAATGTTGTCCTGTTTCTTGGATTTAACGTATTTCCAAAATGGCTTCGACTCGAAATTCGAGTTATTTGTCAAGCAGTCCAGAATGGTGTTGTTTATGTGTCTCCACTCTGCTCTTCTGAAGGCCCTTCTGGATGAAACGATAGTTTGACCACTTGCCCGTTCTCTTGGCTTGTCTGTATGCTCTCTTCTTTCTTTTCAGTCTGTGGTTGAACCACGGTAGACGGTGTTTGTTTGAACGTACAGATGATGGTATGTAATATGTTGGTTGCAGGCTTCAAGTTCAAGTTCAAGTATCTGGTCTTTGAAATCTTTCCATACTCCATAGGGTGTTACTGTTAACATCTGCACCTTCGTTATACAAAGAGCAGACCTTCCTGAAAATGTCAGCAGCAGCATCTTTTAGCTCTTCCCAGACCGCTTTTCTGAATTTGAAGAAACGTCTCATGGCCTGTTTGGTAAAGAACTTTAATCAATGTTAAGTCCGATATGACTAGATCATGATCTGAGATCAGACACCGACTATCTTCCTGGTTTCTTTCAAATTAACCAAATAATCGGAGAGAACAGTAAAATGGCAGTCACCTGCATTGCCGCTGGCTGTTGAACTTGAATAAGGTGGAGGGGCTGTGGCAGTAGAAGTTTCATCGGCCAAAAGAGGTCTTCTTTCTTCCGAGTCCGCCATGTTTGGGGTCTGACACAGTCATGTGATATTAACAGGTCATGTGATCATGTTATGAGAGATGCTGAACGTGATGGCCACGTGCACGGGTGTTATGTATTTTCAAGGTTCACGCACATTGCATAACTATTTGATTTGTGAGTTGTTTGTTTGTGGGGTGAAGGGTGGGGGTGTTGTTTTCTCTCTAAAATTTTCAATTCTGTAAATAAATACCCCTCTCTCTCGATCTGAATGAGTGTGTGTGTCAAAGAGAGAGCCTAGTGTGTGTGTTGTTTGTTGATTTTGTTTTGTTTTTTTGCTTGCTTCTGGAAGTGGGGCCTGGGCCCTTCCGGCTGAACTGGGGGGTTTAATGGTCTTATCCCAGGGTAAGCAGTAGGTCTTTCTTCTTCTATGTTTTCTAGTAGGTTCATGCGCCCTCCAAGTTCCGTCGCGATTATCGTCAGAAGTGGCGTCTGCGACGTATACAAACAGAAAGAGAGAGAGAGAGAGAGAGAGAGAGAGAGAGAGAGAGAGAGAGAGAGAGAGAGAGAGA
>JAGGCT020000140.1:0-34301 GCA_017654935.2 Phymorhynchus buccinoides
TGAGTTGGATCTGAACTGAAAGGATGTTCCGAGAAAATTGAAGTTCCAAAAAGGGAAAGTTTACCTCATACCAGTTGTGTCGCAGACATTCTAAACAGTACAGGCACTTGATTACAAGACTAATTGAGTTGTTTTTGTTCCTTTATTCCATACTTTCCTTCAGTATTCTGTGCAAAATAAATGTTGAGCAGAAGAAAAAAATATGAGTGCCTGTACTTTTGTGTTGGTGGTAGAGAGACTGTCCATCCTTACATTTTTCAGCAGCAATGGCAGAGAGGAAAAGGCAATTCATTTCTTTAAGAAGATAAATACAAATAACTGAATATGTGAACGAACATCCACATAAACAAAAGCAAAAGATCGATGAAAAGCTGCATGGGTGGACAGTAAATGGTAATAATTCAGTACAAGAAAGGTGAAGGGGTACGCATTTGATAACAGTAAAAAGACAAAAAAAGGCTTCTTAGTTAAGTTGTTGTAGGCTACTTTAAATCTTCTTACTAGTAGACTATTTTGATTTTATGATGCAAGACATGCATCAAATTAGGAAAAAGGATTTTCTCTTTCATTTATGTTTTTCTGTCTTTCTTTTTTCCCTTTTCCCCCATTCAATTTGTTTATAAGGGAAAAAACTTCAAAATGTTTTCTTACATCTGAGTTTCGGATATAAGAAAACTTGGATATGGTAATAAGCAAAACATCATCTCCCTTCGATTTTCTTATAACCGAGTTTTGCTGTATTTTGATTTTATGATGTAAAACATGAGTCATAGGTCGCAAGTTTCTTTATTGTCCATTGGCATTGTACAAACGCAAATACAATATTGTCTTCCACTGTGTAAAGTAAGTTATACATCCAAATTAGAATATTGATTAAAAACAAGAAACAGAAATTTACATTTAAACAAATATGTTACTCTCACACCACACCCAATCATTCATCTGCTCTCCGCTATCTTGCTCGCTCATCATGCAACTCACACCACTTCTGCCTTCATTTTTGTTTTTAATTTTCTGTTCTGTTCTTTCTTTTTTTTCCTCCTTTGTTTTGCATTTTTTCCTTTTTTTTTTTTTTTTTTTTCATGCACCAAATTATGTAAAAGTATTTTTTTCTTCGTTTTATGTTTCTGTTTGTCTTTTATTTTATTATTTTTTCTCTTTTTCTCTTTTATGTTTCCTTCCATTACGTACTTTTTTCCCATTCAACTCGGTTATAAGAAAAAACATCAAAATGTTTTCTTTTATCCGAGTTTCGGATATAAGAAAACACGGATATAAGGAAACCAAAAAATTATCTCCCTTCGATGTTCTTAACCGGGTTTTCCTGTAGCATCATGAAAATGCGATATTTTATTGCAGGCATGATAATCTATTATCAGGCATAATGTCTGTAGGCATAATGTCCAGTAGGCAAAATGTCCATGGTGAGCATGGTGACCATAGGCATAATATTCGTAGGCAAAGTGTCCGTAGGCGAAATGTCCGCAGGCAAACTGTTCGGGTCACGTGTGTGTGTGTGTGTGTGTGCGCTCACGCATGTGCGTGTGCATGCATGAATAGATTCAAAGGCGATTCTGGAAGTTAGAGGTTGTACACTATATGCTTTTACAGCTAGTTTTGTTTTGTGCACAGGGAAATATACCATGTATAAACCCAATCACCTTTTTGGACCTCAAACCATATGAGGAAGGGGTAGGATGGGTTTATATTTTAGTATTTTACGTTAGCTTTGACTTTGAAAAACGTCATCGGATAAGGTAAAAAAAAATATCATCAAAACTTTACTATATCCGAACATCGTTTATAAGAAAAACCTGTTATAGTAAAGGAAAATCCTTGCTCCCCTGCACTTTACTATAAGCGGGGTGTACTGTATGGCTTTTCTTACTTTCGGTTATGTGTTGTGCATTTGCACATTACAAAATACAGTAACTTTAGTATTGCTTATTTCTGTTCATTTTATACGATATATTTTGTAACTTGTGAGTAATAAGTTAAATGTATGTTTGTGTGTATAGTTACTACGCGTATAATTTGTTAAGGTCTCGGTACACGCTAACACTATTCACAAGATATTTCTGTTTCCCCATGGCAACACAGTGAGCTGTAGAGTCATATTATGAACTGTGTTGCCGTGGGGACATAGAAATATCTCGTGAATAATGTTAACGTGTACACAGACCTTTTATTGACCTGTTTGATGTTTACACTGGTGATCGTCCTGGTAATATTCACATTTCTTCCCGTCAAGAATGATAATTTGAAACAAAAAAAGAATAGCCGATTGCTTTATCAGTCAACAGAATATCGTTCTTGATGGCAAGAAATGTGAATAATACCTCAGTGGTAATACAGACCATTGCTGTTGACAGAACTATAAACAATGTAACAAATATTTTAAAAATTCACACACACACACACACACACACACACACACACACACACAACACACACACACACCACACACACACACACACACACACACACACACACACACACACAAACACACTGTCTGTCTGTCTCTGTCTCCCCTTCTTCTTATTTTCTTCTTCCGGTTAAGTACCCACAATCAACACTTTGATTGTTATGGTATTATTTTGGTCGAGGTTCGAAGTCTTAGAGGAGAGAGAGAGAGAGAGAGAGAGAGAGAGAGAGAGAGACATAAATATTGCCATTTAGCAAATTATTAATGTCCGTAAAGATAAGATAGAAAAGACTGCATGCAGCTGACCATGACATTTCTTCTTTTGAGTGAATGCAATTATTGACTAAATTTGTCAATTCTAATGCTGTTTAAAGGTGGACCCTGACGGATGAGTTTTTGCAAGAAACACATCGAGATCACCAGAAAGACAGCCTTTTCAAAGATCTGAACACTCAATTTGCTTCTGGTTTCCCAGAAATCAAACCATCAAAACGGCGATTCCTCCTTGGCGGAGATGCCGGAGGGAGGTCATTTTGGATGGGGTGGGTGGAGGCCAAACTCATTGTGGTTGAAGTTTTTTCTTTCATTGTAGTGCAGTAAAAAACAAATTGGAGCTATTTCTTTTGTTGTGAGCGAAACTCCTTTTGGTAAACTGCATAGGGTTTTTTTAATAATAAAAAGGCTTGTATTGTGGGAAATTTCGTGCAAACGATTTGGTCTAAACTCAGGCGGCCATTAGAAAAGAGAAGGACATGCCTTCTCTTTCACTGAGGAATAATTTGACTTCCAGCACCTCCACCAAGGAGGAATCGCCGATTTGACGGTTTGATTTCTAGGAAACCAGAGCAAAGTGAGTGTTGCGATCTCTGTAAAAGGGTGTTTTCCTGGTGATCTCGACGTGTTTGTTGCAAAACCTCGTGCGTCAGGGTTTCCCTTTAAGGCTTCAATGGCCAATAAACGCTTCAGCTTCAAGGGTTGTTGCCCCCCGTCGATCTGCCGCCCCCAGGTCCCTGCTTTTCAGCTTTTTGTTTTCTTTTTTAATTTTCCAATTCTTATTCCTGGTTTGGTTTGGTTTTAATTGCAGACAGTCTAGACCTAAATCAGCGGGCCAGTCGCAGTCTGTGAACAGTTTATTCCAAACGGCATCCTGCATGCAGCACTGATCGGTCTTCCAAGCCAGAATTTGTCTTCGTCACTGACAATCACCATGACACAAGAACAGGTGGATATGAAGACCAGAGGCACACAGGGCACCAGTGATGGGTGTGGCCTGCCCTTCAACTTGCCCTTCCACCCTTATGAATCTCCCCTCATGGCGGGCTGTTGTAATATCAACCAGCACCTTCAAGGCGCCCACAACGCCGCTGTCGACCGCGCGTGCCCAGCTTGTGGTCGACACTTCTTTCTAAAGGTCAACTACTCCCGACATTATGAGACCTGTGCCTCTCGCCGTAGAAAGGGGAAGTCTCTCGCTTCTATATTACCCCGCAACTCTTTCACGTTGACTCCACAGAAAAAACAGATGGTTTCCAACGTTAGTGATGGTGTTCCCTGTCAGCGGCCCACAGAAGCCAGACTCTCTCCCCTGAATGCAGCAAAACGACTCAGACTGGAGTTAATTGGGACAGGAGTCCTGGAGCCCTTATGGAACCATAAGGCGGGCAGAGAATTCCAAATTCCTATGATGGAGCTGCATCCTGAGTTCAAGGACTACAAAGACTGTTATCCCATGGAAGCTCCTGTGCATAGTGATGGTGCATGCCCCAAGCCACAACCTGCGAAAACTGCAAAGCACATGTCTTTTTCACCCAAACCTGGAAGTCGCCCCAGAAAGCAGAAAGAAAACTGGACTGAAGAGAACGCAAACTCAGCTATAAATGGGAATAAAATTAAGCGGTATGGGACGAAAGGACCGTCAGAGAAACCGTCAGACACCATAGACACAGATTCTGATTCTGACAGTGATACTCGCAGGTTGGAAAAAATACTGGAGCTAGAAGTTCACTATGGTAAATACTTAAAGGAATATTGCTCCCTGGTCAATGAACATACAGAGAAGCAGAAAGCCAAGAAGGAGAAACGTAGGAAGAAGAAATGCACAGCAGATGAGGAGGCTCTGCTTGGTGCCTCATCTTTTCCGCCACCATCTGAGGAGCTCGGATCTTTGGAGACAATCACTGATAATTAGCAAATTTTGCCAGAACAAAAAGAGGAACAATGCTGAGTGCGAAAGCAACAAACCATCTTTTTATGAAGATATCCAGAAAAATGCAGCAATGGACGTTCCCACTGATGCATCAACTCGTGTGCCTTCTAGTGTGTCTCTCAAGCTCAGCTCTCAGGACAGTCAGAGTCGTCAGAAAATGTCAGATGCCACCTGTAGCAAAAGAGCCCCACTGTCCTGAATTGGCTGAGTGCAAATATGGCAGGCCTTCCTTTCATGAAGATGTCCAGGAAACACACCACAACTGAGGACGCCTCTTTTGATGCTAAACCTTGTGAGTTGCCTAGGGAGTTGTTGGACGAGTTTAAGAAAGTTCTGCACGGATAACGTTATGAACGAAGTGATGACTTTATGCTCACTGCATTCCCATAAAGAGAGCACCACTGTCCCGAATTGGCCGTGTGTAGCACAACAGGCCTTATCTAACAAAAGAAACAAATAGCTATGGACAACCCACTGATATAACACCAGACGTGTGCTGTCTATGATGACTTTAACGTGCTCTGTGATCCACTCAAACTCACATTGCCATGGGAGAATGTGAAGACTCCTTCTGCAGATGACAAGACCAACCACCCTGTGCTGCCTGGACGCAGTAGAGACCGGACTTCCGTAAATGAAAGTTACCATGAATTCATAGAATGTTCTTGATCGCATAGTTCCTCTGCTTTACATTCTTCTAAGGACAGGCCTTCCAAATGTGAAGAGAAAATTACCCTGAAAGTGATGTTTAAAATGCTCAGCATTTCCAGTGGTTAGCAAGAACATGGTTCTTCTTATTTAGCTCAACAACCTCACATCTAAAGAAAGGTTATTGTGCGAAAATTGCCTCCGATACAAAAAAATCTATTGTAGAATATATGAAATTTTAAATGAATTTGTTTTTATGATATTTTATCTACTTTGGTGCCCTTTGAGTAAGTGCTCTTAATATGTATAGAAACGTTATTCACATTTTGGAGACTTAATGCGCGATTTCTCTTCGGTGTTAACATCTTCATAAGAATTTGTCCATGTTTTAAAAAGGTGGTGTTTAAATTCACCATTCCTGAGTTGTACATTTACGTTTGGCATTAGCGTTTTAGCAGAAAATTTTGTTTTGTTTTATATTTTTAAGAAAGGCAGTTATGTGTTTCTCATGATGTTTATACTTTTTAAGACCCATTTCATTCTTGACCAGAAAATAAAGTTCAATTAATTCATGTCCATCATCCATTTGTCATAGTCAATGTATGTTAAAGAGGATAATAATAATAATGATTTTGTTATATAGCGCAACACCTCTCAGTTAAACTGGAGCTCTTTGCGCTTTACAAATGATTAAGATAAGATACATAAATAAGCACCACTAAACATAATACACAAAAGCTACAATAAATACTAGCATTAATACAGTACATCCGTAGGCATAAACACACATATATATAAAACATTACAAATATAGCAAATTAATCATATTCACACGCATACAGAAAAGGGTCAACACATTAGTACAATAATATGAATTGAAGAAATAATTAAACATCAAAACCTAATATTTTCTTCACACAGAAATACGCACGCACGCGTGTGCGCACCTCCCCCACACGCACCACCACCACCAAAAAACAACCACAATACATCTACATAAAGGCGTGCCGACAAACAAGCATCAACACAATAGTACATTAACATACATTGGGAAATCATTAAATATCACATTACTTATTCAAACTCCTTTTTATCCTGCTTTCACACAGCACACACACTAGCGCGCTAAATACACGCGCTAGGATAAATGTGGGGTGTGTGAATAAACTAGTGCTTCGTTTGGAAGGAGAGACTCTTGTTTGGTTTCTAAGTGTTACATTATTTGACGTTGGTGTTTGAAATATGTGTACTCTTCCTGCCCAAGCGATATATCTTTCACCGCTACAGCATCAGTTGTAAGAGACATCTGATCGACACAGCATGGGAGAAAGAAAACGTTTTTTCTTTTGATTTCAAATGCAACTAGAAAGAAGTCTACTTCAATAGCAATACAATTCCCCCCGTGGGGATACCGTAGGGGGTCTTTTGTATAATAGTTCCCCCACCTTCTCTGGAAATTCTGTGCTTGTAACTTCCTCTAACCTGTCACTCGCTTTTGACTCTGCCTTTTCCCTTTGGTTTTCATCTATCATCTAACTATCTTTCTGACTTATTTGGCCCATTCTCCTGCCTTTAAAAAAATCTTACAAATAATTTTTTCCTCCTTTGAGCTCTTTCCGAAATTGGAATGTGTTGGCTGTACAGCAGCGGGAGACCAGTGAAAACCGAAAAACCGGACACATACGGATACTTACTTACCCATTATGGCCACATGGCTTGGGAACGCAGAAGAAGAAGAAGAAGAAGTTATACAATTGGTCATTCTTTCTAAATGGACCATGAAAATGAGCAACTTAGGACGCGGATTTGACCGCCAGAAAACAGGGGCAATCAAACCAGTAGGGGCACAAATATCACGCGATATTCTTAGTTGGGCGAGGGACTCATCTCCCCCTCTCTCTCTCTCTCTCTCTCTCTCTCTCTCTCTCATCGCTCATCTCTCTCTCTCTCTCTCAATCTCTCAAATGCTCATCTCACTCAACTACAGCCAAAACTAAGAATATCGACGTGATAAGCCCCTACTGGTTTGATTGCCCCCTGGCGGTCAAATCCGCGTCATAAGTTTACCATTGGACAACTGCAATATTGTTATCGGTCAACGTCCGAACACGTATGTTTTAAACTGTTTGAGTAAACTCTGTGTTACCTCTTAACAGATCTTGCTCAAGAAGCTGGAAATACACTATTAATAATCTTCTTCTTTTTTTGGTAGCGTGATCCCATTTACGAGAGTGTCTCAATGATGTTTTAAATGTAGAAATTATAGTAATGTCATCGTTTTTGGTTTTTCTACATTTGAATCGAAAACTGCAGAGGAAAAACAAAATGGCCACCAAGATGTATGTTAATTCTAAGCGGTGAGAATCTAGTTTGTTTATCCTCAAGCGAACCCAGCATTCCAGCAAAGGTATTCGATCTTGGTAATTTATTCTAAAGACCTAAATTAATCAGAAACATTAACGGTCGTCAGCTTCTTTAAGGATTACTTTCGCAAAAAAATGTTTAAGAACCACTAATTACGATTGTCAAGGACTGTTGCAACTGTCAAAACCATAGCCAGCGTGATGAAGTCTTGTGTTGAAGATATAATCACTGAGTAAGTGCTGATGCAGATGCAAAGCACTGAGGGGATTTCATGATTCTTCTTCTTCTTCTTCGTTGATTCGCTCAGTTTCCTGTCAATTATGAGCACAGATGCGTCATGCTGTCAATGTGCGCCTTATTAAGGAGTAGCTAAACTATACCATGTTACGTGGTGAGCGATGGTGGTCTATTGACTAACAGAGCAGACGATTTCATTCATTCAATAGAAACACTTGGAACACCATTGTTCTTGGGGTCAAGCAGGAAGCGGAAGTTGTTTATTATCCAGCATCATACATTGTAAGGATCATGCATTATAACGATCGTAATACCATTTGAGAATATACACTTTCCTTGATGAGCGAAAGATTGTGGAGAATAGAAGAAAAAAAGCAAGGGCGTCGCTGAGCGGCAGACATGTCCGTCACCAGCAATGCCACGCACTTGCGACACCCCGTAGAGTGTCACATCCTGACACAAAATTGGAAGGGATTCTGTCTTCTAGTTCACGAGATACAGCTTGAAGAAGAAATACATAGCGCAAAGAAGGAAATTTCGGTTTTCAAGGTCAACACTTCAAGGTCAAGGTCAGCATGGTGATAATTTATGCTCGGATGTTTTCTTCTCTAGGGTATACAGTACCACACACACAATCTGAAGCGCTTCTGTCAAGTACAAATGTGGAAAATATGGCTTAAAACCCAATTTGTAGACCCCTACCACTTTCAAGGCTCTAGCGATCTCCTGGCCCGTGACCTTGACCTTGATCGCTATGCCACCATCAGAACGGGCATAAGCCAAAGTACCTCCATGCCAAATTTGAAGACTCTAACACCAACGGTGTGGAAGTTATGGCCCCATTAAAGATTTTCGGTTTTCAAGGTCATACGCCAGGTGAAGGTCACGACAGCAAAATTTTGTGCGCGGATGCCTTCCTCTCATGGTGGACAAACCAGCACACAAAATTTGGACGCGATTCGGTTTTCAAGGTCGTACGCCAAGGTCATGACCTTGACCTTGATAATTCATGTTGAGAGAAAAGAAGGGATCTCTTCCTATGAAGGTGACACACCTACACACAAAATTTGACGCGATTCTGCCAACCCGTTCGGAAGATATCCCTGGGACAGACAGAACAATGCTTACCTATCTCCCGGACCGTGACCTTGACCTTGATCAGTATGCCACCATCAGAACGGGCATAAGCCAAAGTACCTACATGCCAAATTTGAAGACTCTAACACTAACGGTATGGAGAGTTATGGCCCCCTGAAAGATTTTCGGTTTTCAAGGTTGTACGCCAAGGTCAAGGTGACGACGGCAAAACATTTTGCGCGGATGCCTTCCTCTCATGGTGACACACCAGCACACAAAATTTGACGTGATTCTGTCACCCCGTTCGAAAGATATCCTTGGGACAGACAGAAGGAGAAAAAAAATGACCCTCCGATTTTCAGGCTCCAACGATCTTTTTGACCTTGACCTTGACCTTGAGCGGTATGCCATCATCAGAACGGCCATAAGCCAAAACCACCTTCATACCAAGTTTCAACATCCTATGTCCGATCCTGTGCCTGAGATATTGGCTAAAAATAGATGTTCGGTTTTCAAGGTCGTACGTCAAGGTCAAGGTCACGACAGCAAAATGGTTTGCGCCGATCTCTTCCTATTAAGGAGGCAACCTTCACACAAAATTGGACGATCGTGTCAATCCCCCCCGAAGTCAAGGGGTTCGGGGATATCAAGCGGTTCGGGATATATCCTTGGGACCGACAGAAAACCCCCCCTCCCAAAACAACAACAAAACAAACAAACAAACACAAATGCAAACCAGCCCATCGCAATGTCCGTTTCACCTTCGGTGACGGACAATTATATATCTAAAAAAAATAATATACTTCAATATTTGGTAATCAAGAAATAAGAAACAATTTTTTTAAATAAATAATAATACAAAATATTAGTTGGTGTGAAAGATTCACACTAGAAGCTGGACATAGCAGAGTGAATTGTTTTGTTCTGATAGTGACAGTCGAGGCAAGGACTGAAAAAAGTTAAAGGACAGTATCCTTTTATTTTTCTTCAAAAGGGGGACCGGAGATGTTTAGAATTAGCACTGCCGTGCATATAACCTATCTTGATCTTGATTCTAGTTGATCTTGATCTTGATTTTTATTAATCCTGGCAGGAATCCAACTTTGGATATAAACACAGGGAGAGGGAACTTGGGGAGAGCAACTCCGGTTTACCCCTCCCCCCCCCAAAATCTATTTCTATAACTAAGTATAGGCCCAGCCAGGCCAGAGTTCCCGCTGATCATGCCCTTAGCATGATGTGTGCCATGTACAGTAGGGAGGGGCTTATGGGGGGGGGGGGTATGGGTAGGGGGTGAAAGGAGGAAAGGGGAGGGGGGACTGGATGGGGTGTTTTTAGTTGGTGTGAGGGCTGTGCCAGGCATCTGACACAGCCTTCCTGAACTGCCCAACTGATGGCAAGCTGATAATTTCGTCGGGCAGTCTGTTCCACTCCATGGTTGTTCGTGGAAAAAAAGAGTTCCTGTAGGTGGTGGTATTGGCTCTTTCTACTACAAAACATTTCTGGTTGTTTCTGGCCATATTCAGTACAATGCTTGCTGTATGTTGGTCTACATCTTGCTGTGGAGTGATCTTCCGTTTTGTTTTGGTACTGCTCAGCTGGTACCGCAGGTACCTCTCCTTGCACTATCTTGAAGAACATAGTGAGGCGTTGGTCTCAAGTGGTGGGAGTTTTTGTTCCTCAAGCATTCTACCTATGCATCATGGGGTCCGGTCCGAGTAGTTCTGCATGATAAACCTTGCCGCTCGCCTTTGGAAGTTCTCTAGTCTGTCTACATCTTTCCGCAGATATGGGTCCCATACATTGGCACTGTATTCAAGCGTTGAACGTATAAGTGTAATGTAGGCTGTAACAATGAATATAATTTTTATGAAAAGTACTCGTTCAACTCGACATGCTAGTTGAACGGCTACTGTTCATATATTCATTGTTTTCCTATTTTCCTTTAATTATATTTTGTTCTAAGTTTTATTATTTGTTTATAATCATTCTAGTATGTATGTTGTTATGTTATTCATGATTTAGTATTTATTATTTTGTATTTTATTTTGGCGCTTGTAACTTTGATACATTGTGGTCATGCGCAAGACGGTTGTTTGTCTGGCTGGGGGTCAGGCTGGGGGATTCCGCCATGTTTTACGTAGGAGAGCTGATTCTTGTCTTTTCCGCATCCCATCTTATGTCAGAACCAAAATCTTTTCGGGCAGCGTTCCGTTTTGTGACGTACGGCGACACGTGCGCCCCCCCTTTCTCAGCTACACACCCCCCCCGCCCCCCCCCCCGGATTTTTTTTAACATAAAGTCTAACGAATTTCATATTCAAATTTTATTTACTTTTCAAAACTTATCTTGTGTCCACAGGGAAAGTTATTGTGATTTGGTTCACTGTGTTTTGAATTGATTTGTTTGAATGCTATTTATGACTTTATTTTTGGATGTGCATGACTATTTCAGCTGCCTGTTGAAATAGCATGCACATCAAAAGAAAGTCATAAATAGCATTCAAACAAATCTAATCAAAACACAGTGAACCAAATCACACTACTTTCCCAGTGGACACAAGATAAGTTTTGAAAAGTAAATAAAATTTGAATATGAAATTCGTTAGACTTTATGTTAAAAAAAATCCCGTGGGGGGGGGGGGGGGTTGTAGCTGAGAAAGGGGGGCGCACGTGGTCGCCGTACGTCACAAAAGGAACGCTGCCCAAAAGATTTTGTTCTGACAGATGGGATGCGGAAAAGACGAGAATCAGCTCTCCTAGTAAAACATGGCGGAAACCCCCCAGCCAGACAACCCCAGCCAGACTGCAACCGTCTTGCGCATGACCACAATGTATCAAAGTTACAAGCGCCAAAATAAAATACAAAATAATAAATACTAAATCACGAATAACATAACAACTAACATAAACAAATAATAAAACTTAGAACAAAATATAATTAAAGGAAAATAGGAAAACAATGAATATATGAACAGTAGCCGTTCAACTAGCATGTCGAGTTGAACGAGTACTTTTCATATATTCATTGTTACAGCCTACATTACACTTATACGTTCAACGCTTGAATACAGTGCCAGTGTATGGGACCCATATCTGCGGAAAGATGTAGACAGACTAGAGAACTTCCAAAGGCGAGCGGCAAGGTTTATCATGCAGAACTACTCGGACCGGACCCCATGATGCATAGGTAGAATGCTTGAGGAACAAAAACTCCCACCACTTGAGACCAACGCCTCACTATGTTCTTCAAGATAGTGCAAGGAGAGGTACCTGCGGTACCAGCTGAGCAGTACCAAAACAAAACGGAAGATCACTCCACAGCAAGATGTAGACCAACATACAGCAAGCATTGTACTGAATATGGCCAGAAACAACAAGAAATGTTTTGTAGTAGAAAGAGCCAATACCACCACCTACAGGAACTCTTTTTTCCACGAACAACCATGGAGTGGAACAGACTGCCCGACGAAATTATCAGCTTGCCATCAGTTGGGCAGTTCAGGAAGGCTGTGTCAGATCCCTGGCACAGCCCTCACACCAACTAAGGACACCCACCTCCATTCCCCCTCCCCTTTCCTCCTTTCCCCCCTACCCCTACCCCCCTCCCCCTAGCCCCTCCCTCCTGCATGTCACACATCATGCTAAGGGCTCCGATCAGCGGGAACTGGTTGGCTGGGCCCATACTAGTTATAGAAATAGATTTTGTTTTTTAAACCGGGAGTTGCTCTCCCCAAGTTCCCTCTCCCTGTGTTTATATCCAAAGTTGGATTCCTGCCGGGATTAAAAAAAATCAAGATCAAGATCAACTAAAATAAAGTCAATAAGGTTATATGTACTGCGCTGTGCTAATTCTAAACATCTCCGGTCACCCTTTTGAAGAAAAATAAAAGGATACTGTCCTTTAACTTTTTCCAGTCCTTGCCTTGACTGTCACTATCAGAACAAAACAATTCACTCTGCTATGTCCAGCTTCTAGTGTGAATCTTTCACACCAACTAATATTTTGTATTATTATTTATTTAAAAAAATTGTTTCTTATTTCTTGATTACCAAATATTGAAGTATATTATTTTTTTAGATATATAAATTGTCCGTCACCGAAGGTGAACGGACTTTTGCGATGGGCTGGTTTGTATTTTTGTTTGTTTTGTTTGTTTTGTTGTTGTTTTGGGGGGGGGGGTTCTGTCTGTCCCCAAGGATATCTCCCGAACCGCTTGACCGAATCGCCTTCCGTCGTCAAAACCCCCCTCCATCCTCCTCCCCTCAATCCTCCCCCGGCTCACACCTCCTCCCCTTGCCAAAATTTTGTGAGAATGTGTGCCTCCTTAATAGTAAGAGATCGGCGCAAACGATTTTGCCGTCGTGACCTTGACCTTGATGTACGACTTTGAAAACCGAACATCTATATTTAGCCATATCTCAGGCACCGATCGACATAAGTTGTTGAAACTTGGCATGAAGGTGGTTGATTGGCTTATGCCCGTTCTGATGATGGCATACCGGTCAAGGTTAACGGTCAAAAAGATTGCTGGAGCCTGAAAATCTGAGGGTCATTTTTTTCTCCTTCTGTCTGTCCCCAAGGATATCTTTCGAACGGGTTGACCGAATCGCGTCAATTTTTGTGTGCTGGTGTGTCACCATGAGAGGAATGGCATCCGCGCAAACCATATTGCCGTTTTGACCTTGACCTTGGCGTACGACCTTTAAAATCGAAAATATTTCAGGGGCCATAACTCTCATACCGTTAGTGTTAGAGTCTTCAAATTTGGCATGTAGTTACTTTGGCTTATGCCCGTTCTGATAGTGGCATACTGATCAAGGTCAAGGTCACGGTCCCGGAGATAGGTAAGCCTTGTTCTGTCTGTCCCAGGGATATCTTCCGAACGGGTTGGCAGAATCGCGTCAATTTTTGTGTGTAGGTGTGTCACCTTCATAGGAAAAGAGATCCAAACATGAATTATAAAGGTCAAGGTCAAGGTCATGACCATGACCTACGACCTTGACACCGAATCGCGTCAAATTTTGTTTGTTGGTGTGTCACCATGAGAGGAAGGCATCAGCGCACAAAATTTTGCTGTCGTGACCTTCACCTGGCGTACGACCATTAAAAACCGAAAATCTTTAAGGGGCCATAACTCCCACACCGTTAGTGTCTAGAGTCTTCAAATTTTGGCATGTAGGTACTTTGGCTTATGGTTGTTCTGATGATTGCTTACCGATCAAGGTCAAGGTCAAGGTCTTGGAGATCGGTAGGCCTTGAAAGTGGTAGGGGTCTACAAATTGGGTTTTAAGCCATATTTACCACATTTTTTGTACTTGACAGAAGCTTTTCAGATTGTGTGTGGTACTGTATACCCTAGAGAAGAAAAACATCCGAGCATAAATTATCACCAATGCTGACCTTGACCTTGAAGGGTGACCTTGAAAACCGAAATTTCCTTCTTTGCGCTATATGTTTTCTTCTTCAAGCTGTATCTCGTGAACTAGAAGACAGAATGCCTTCCAATTTTGTGTCAGGATGTGACACTCTACGGGGTGTCGCAAGTGCGTGGCCTTGCGGGTGACGGACATGTCTGCCGCTCAGCGCCGCCCTTGTTCTTCTTCTTCTATTCTCCACAATCTTTCGCTCATCAAGGAAAGTGTATATTCTCAAATGGTATTACGATCGTTATAATGCATGATCCTTACAATGTATAATAGTGGATAATAAACAACTTCCGGCTTGCTGCTGGACCCCAAGAACAATGGTGTTCCATGTGCTTCTATTGAATGAATGAAATCGTCTGCTGTTAGTCAATAGACCACCATCGCTCACCACGTAACATGGTATAGTTGTAGCTAACTCCTTAATAATGCGCACAATTGACAGCATGACCGCATCTGGTGCTCATATTTGACAGTACACTGAGTCCAATCAATCGAAGAAGAAGAATCATGAAAATCCCCTCAGTGCTTTGCATCTGCATCAGCACTTACTCAGTGATTATATCTTCAACACAAGACTTCATCACGCTGGCTATGGTTTTGACAGTTGCAACAGTCCTTGACAATCGTAATTAGTGGTTCTTAAACATTTTTTTGCGAAAGTAATCCTTAAAGAAGCTGACGACCGTTAATGTTTCTGATTAATTTAGGTCTTTAGAATAAATTACCAAGATCGAATACCTTTGCTGGAATGCTGGGTTCGCTTGAGGATAAACAAACTAGATTCTCACCGCTTAGAATTAACATACATCTTGGTGGCCATTTTGTTTTTCCTCTGCAGTTTTCGATTCAAATGTAGAAAAACCAAAAACGATGACATTACTATAATTTCTACATTTAAAACATCATTGAGACACTCTCGTAAATGGGATCACGCTACCAAAAAAAGAAGAAGATTATTAATAGTGTATTTCCAGCTTCTTGAGCAAGATCTGTTAAGAGGTAACACAGAGTTTACTCAAACAGTTTAAAACATACGTGTTCGGACGTTGACCGATAACAATATTGCAGTTGTCCAATGGTCAACTTATGACGCGGATTTTACCGCCAGGGGCCAATCAAAACAGTAGGGGCTTATCACGCGATATTCTTAGTTGTGGTGTTAGTGACGTGAGAGATAGAGAGAGAGATGAGAGAGAAGGAGAGAGGACGAGAGATAGAGAGAGATAGAGAGAGGGGGGAGAGGAGTCCCTCGCCCAACTAAGAAATATCGCGTGATAAGCCCCTAGTGGTTTGATTGCACTCTGGTGGTCAAATCCGCGTCCTAAGTTGCTCATTTTCATGGTCCATTTAGAAAGAATGACCAATTGTATAACTTCTTCTTCTTCTTCTTCTGCGTTCCCAAGCCATGTGGCCATAATGGGTAAGGTACGTATGATGTCCAGTTTTCAGTTTTCACCTGGTCTCCCCGCTGCATTCAGCCGACACATTCCAATTTCGGAGGAGCTCAATGGAGAAAAAAAATATTTGTAAGATTTTTTTTAAGGCAGGAGAATGGGCCATTAAGTCAGAAAGATAGTAGATGATAGAAAACAAAGGGAAAAGGCAGAGTCAAGAGAGTGACAGGATTAGAGGAAGTTACAAGCACAGAATTTCCAGAAGGGGGGGAACTATTATACAAAAGACCCCCCGGTATCCCCACGGGGGGAATTGTATTGCTATTGAAGTAGACTTCTTTCTAGTTGCATTTGAAATCAAAAGAAAAAACGTTTTCTTTCTCCCATGCTGTGTCGATCAGATGTCTCTTACAACTGATGCTGTAGCGGTGAAAGATATATCGCTTGGGAGGAAGAGTACACATATTTCAAACACCAACGTCAAATAATGTAACACTTAGAAACCAAACAAGAGTCTCTCCTTCCAAACGAAGCACTAGTTTATTCACACACCCCACATTTATCCTAGCGCGTGTATTTAGCGCGCGTGTGCTGTGTGAAAGCAGGATAAAAAGGAGTTTGAATAAGTAATGTGATATTTAATGATTTCCCAATGTATGTTAATGTACTATTGTGTTGATGCTTGTTTGTCGGCACGCCTTTATGTAGATGTATTGTGGGTTTTTTTTGGTGGTTGTGGGGGAGGGGGAGGTGCGCACACGCGTGCGTGCGTATTTCTGTGTGAAGAAAATATTAGGTTTTGATGTTTAATTTATTTCTTCAATTCATATTAATGTACTAATGTGTTGACCCTTGTTTGTCTGCGTGTGAATATGATTAATTTGCTATATTTAATGTTTATATAATGTGTGTTTATGCCTACGGATGTACTGTATTAATGCTAGTATTTATTGTAGCTTTTGTGTATTAGTTTAGTGGTGCTTATTTATGTATCTTATCTTAATCATTTGTAAAGCGCAAAGAGCTCCAGTTTAACTGCGAGGTGTTGCGCTATATAACAAAATCATTATTATTATTATCCTCTTTAACATACATTGACTATGACAAATGGATGATGGACATGAATTAATTGAACTTTATTTTCTGGTCAAGAATGAAATGGGTCTTAAAAAGTATAAACATCATGAGAAACACATAACTGCCTTTCTTAAAAATATAAAACAAAACAAAATTTTCTGCTAAAACGCTAATGCCAAACGTAAATGTACAACTCAGGAATGGTGAATTTAAACACCACCTTTTTAAAACATGGACAAATTCTTATGAAGATGTTAACACCGAAGAGAAATCGCGCATTAAGTCTCCAAAATGTGAATAACGTTTCTATACATATTAAGAGCACTTACTCAAAGGGCACCAAAGTAGATAAAATATCATAAAAACAAATTCATTTAAAATTTCATATATTCTACAATAGATTTTTTTGTATCGGAGGCAATTTTCGCACAATAACCTTTCTTTAGATGTGAGGTTGTTGAGCTAAATAAGAAGAACCATGTTCTTGCTAACCACTGGAAATGCTGAGCATTTTAAACATCACTTTCAGGGTAATTTTCTCTTCACATTTGGAAGGCCTGTCCTTAGAAGAATGTAAAGCAGAGGAACTATGCGATCAAGAACATTCTATGAATTCATGGTAACTTTCATTTACGGAAGTCCGGTCTCTACTGCGTCCAGGCAGCACAGGGTGGTTGGTCTTGTCATCTGCAGAAGGAGTCTTCACATTCTCCCATGGCAATGTGAGTTTGAGTGGATCACAGAGCACGTTAAAGTCATCATAGACAGCACACGTCTGGTGTTATATCAGTGGGTTGTCCATAGCTATTTGTTTCTTTTGTTAGATAAGGCCTGTTGTGCTACACACGGCCAATTCGGGACAGTGGTGCTCTCTTTATGGGAATGCAGTGAGCATAAAGTCATCACTTCGTTCATAACGTTATCCGTGCAGAACTTTCTTAAACTCGTCCAACAACTCCCTAGGCAACTCACAAGGTTTAGCATCAAAAGAGGCGTCCTCAGTTGTGGTGTGTTTCCTGGACATCTTCATGAAAGGAAGGCCTGCCATATTTGCACTCAGCCAATTCAGGACAGTGGGGCTCTTTTGCTACAGGTGGCATCTGACATTTTCTGACGACTCTGACTGTCCTGAGAGCTGAGCTTGAGAGACACACTAGAAGGCACACGAGTTGATGCATCAGTGGGAACGTCCATTGCTGCATTTTTCTGGATATCTTCATAAAAAGATGGTTTGTTGCTTTCGCACTCAGCATTGTTCCTCTTTTTGTTCTGGCAAAATTTGCTAATTATCAGTGATTGTCTCCAAAGATCCGAGCTCCTCAGATGGTGGCGGAAAAGATGAGGCACCAAGCAGAGCCTCCTCATCTGCTGTGCATTTCTTCCTACGTTTCTCCTTCTTGGCTTTCTGCTTCTCTGTATGTTCATTGACCAGGGAGCAATATTCCTTTAAGTATTTACCATAGTGAACTTCTAGCTCCAGTATTTTTTCCAACCTGCGAGTATCACTGTCAGAATCAGAATCTGTGTCTATGGTGTCTGACGGTTTCTCTGACGGTCCTTTCGTCCCATACCGCTTAATTTTATTCCCATTTATAGCTGAGTTTGCGTTCTCTTCAGTCCAGTTTTCTTTCTGCTTTCTGGGGCGACTTCCAGGTTTGGGTGAAAAAGACATGTGCTTTGCAGTTTTCGCAGGTTGTGGCTTGGGGCATGCACCATCACTATGCACAGGAGCTTCCATGGGATAACAGTCTTTGTAGTCCTTGAACTCAGGATGCAGCTCCATCATAGGAATTTGGAATTCTCTGCCCGCCTTATGGTTCCATAAGGGCTCCAGGACTCCTGTCCCAATTAACTCCAGTCTGAGTCGTTTTGCTGCATTCAGGGGAGAGAGTCTGGCTTCTGTGGGCCGCTGACAGGGAACACCATCACTAACGTTGGAAACCATCTGTTTTTTCTGTGGAGTCAACGTGAAAGAGTTGCGGGGTAATATAGAAGCGAGAGACTTCCCCTTTCTACGGCGAGAGGCACAGGTCTCATAATGTCGGGAGTAGTTGACCTTTAGAAAGAAGTGTCGACCACAAGCTGGGCACGCGCGGTCGACAGCGGCGTTGTGGGCGCCTTGAAGGTGCTGGTTGATATTACAACAGCCCGCCATGAGGGGAGATTCATAAGGGTGGAAGGGCAAGTTGAAGGGCAGGCCACACCCATCACTGGTGCCCTGTGTGCCTCTGGTCTTCATATCCACCTGTTCTTGTGTCATGGTGATTGTCAGTGACGAAGACAAATTCTGGCTTGGAAGACCGATCAGTGCTGCATGCAGGATGCCGTTTGGAATAAACTGTTCACAGACTGCGACTGGCCCGCTGATTTAGGTCTAGACTGTCTGCAATTAAAACCAAACCAAACCAGGAATAAGAATTGGAAAATTAAAAAAGAAAACAAAAAGCTGAAAAGCAGGGACCTGGGGGCGGCAGATCGACGGGGGGCAACAACCCTTGAAGCTGAAGCGTTTATTGGCCATTGAAGCCTTAAAGGGAAACCCTGACGCACGAGGTTTTGCACAAAAACACGTCGAGATCACCAGGAAAACACCCTTTACAGAGATCGCAACACTTACTTTGCTCTGGTTTCCTAGAAATCAAACCGTCAAATCGGCGATTCCTGCTTGGTGGAGGTGCTGGAAGTCAAATTATTTCAGTGAAAGAGAAGGCATGTCTTCTCTTTTCTAATGGCCGCCTGAGTTTAGACCAAATCGTTTGCACGAAATTTCCACAATACAAGCCTTTTTATTATTAAAAAAACCCTATGCAGTTTACCAAAAGGAGTTTCGCTCACAACAAAAGAAATAGCTCCAATTTATTTTTTTTACTGCACTACAAAAGAAGAAAAAGCTTCAACCACAATGAGTGGCCTCCACCCACCCCATCCAAAATGACCTCCCTCCGGCATCTCCGCCAAGGAGGAATCGCCGTTTTGATGGTTTGATTTCTAGGAAACCAGAGCAAATTGAGTGTTCCGATCCTTGAAAAGGCTGTCTTTCTGGTGATCTCGATGTGTTTCTTGCAAAAACTCATCCGTCAGGGTCCACCTTTAAACAGCATTAGAATTGACAAATTTAGTCAATAATTGCATTCACTCAAAAGAAGAAATGTCATGGTCAGCTGCATGCAGTCTTTTCTATCTTATCTTTACGGACATTAATAATTTGCTAAATGGCAATATTTATGTCTCTCTCTCTCTCTCTCTCTCTCTCTCTCTCTCTCTCTCTGCTCTAAGACTTCGAACCTCGACCGAAAATAATACCATAACAATCAAAGTGTTGATTGTGGGTACTTAACCGGAAGAAGAAAATAAGAAGAAGGGGAGACAGAGACAGACAGACAGTGTGTGTGTGTGTGTGTGTGTGTGGTGTGTGGTGTGGTGTGTTGTGTGTGTGTGTGTGTGTGTGTTGTTGTGTGTGTGGTGTGTGTGTGTGTGTGTGTGTGTGTGTGAATTTTTAAAATATTTGTTACATTGTTTATAGTTCTGTCAACAGCAATGGTCTGTATTACCACTGAGGTATTATTCACATTTCTTGCCATCAAGAACGATATTCTGTTGACTGATAAAGCAATCGGCTATTCTTTTTTTGTTTCAAATTATCATTCTTGACGGGAAGAAATGTGAATATTACCAGGACGATCACCAGTGTAAACATCAAACAGGTCAAATAAAGGTCTGTGTACACGTTAACATTATTCACGAGATATTTCTATGTCCCCATGGCAACACAGTTGATAGCCCACTTACAGCTCACTGTGTTGCCATGGGGAAATATAAATATCTTGTGAATAGTGTTAGCGTGTACCGAGACCTTAACAAATTATACGCGTAGTAACTATACACACAAACATACATTTAACTTATTACTCACAAGTTACAAAATATATCGTATAAAATGAACAGAAATAAGCAATACTAAAGTTACTGTATTTTGTAATGTGCAAATGCACAACACATAACCGAAAGTAAGAAAAGCCATACAGTACACCCCGCTTATAGTAAAATGCAGGGGAGCAAGGCTTTTCCTTTACTATAACAGGTTTTTCCTATAAACGATGTTTGGATATAGTAAAGTTTTGATTATATTTTTGACCTTATCCGATGACGTTTTTCAAAGTCAAAGCTAACGTAAAATACTAAATATAAACCCATCCTACCCCTTCCTCATATGGTTTGAAGTCCAAAAAGGTGATTGGGTTTATACATGGTATATTTCCCTGTGCACAAAACAAAACTAGCTGTAAAAGCATATAGTGTACAACCTCTAACTGCCAGAATCGCCTTTGAATCTATTCATGCATGCACACGCACATGCGTGAGCGCACACACACACACACACACACCGTGAACGAACAGTTTGCCTGCGGACATTTCGCCTACGGACACTTTGCCTACGGAGTCATTATGCCTATGGTCACCATGCTCACCGGACATTTTGCCTACTGGACATTATGCCTACAGACGTTATGCCTGATAATAGATTATCATGCCTGCAATAAAATATCGCATTTTCATGATGCTACAGCAAAACCCGGTTATAAGAAATTCGAAGGGAGATAATTTTTTGGTTTTCTTATATCCGTGTTTTCTTATATCCGAAACTCGGATAAAAGAAAACATTTTGATTGTTTTTTTCTTATAACCGAGTTGAATGGGGGAAACATAAAAGAGGGGAAGAGAGAAATAATAAAATAAAAGACAAACAGAAACATAAAACAAAGAAAAGAAAATCCTTTTACCTAATTTGGTGCATGAAAAAAAGGGAAAAAAATGCAAAACAAAAGGAGGAAAAAAAGAAAGAACAGAACAGAAAAATTAAAAACAAAAATGAAAGCAGAAGTGGTGTGAGTTGCATGATGAGCGAGCAAGATAGGGTGGGTTTGGGTGGTTTGGCGGAGAGCAGATGAATGATTGGGTGTGGTGTGAGAGTAACATATTTGTTTAAATGTAAATTTCTGTTTCTTGTTTTTAATCAATATTCTAATTTGGATGTATAACTTATTTTACACAGTGGAAGACAATATTGTATTTGCGTTTGTACAATGCCAATGGACAATTAGGAAACTTGCGACCTATGACTCATGCATTACATCATAAAATCAAAATACAGCAAAACTCGGTTATAAGAAAATCGAAGGGAGATGATTTTTTTGCTTATTACCATATCCAAGTTTTCTTATATCCGAAACTCAGATGTAAGAAAACATTTTGAAGTTTTTTCCCTTATAAACAAATTAAATGGGGGAAAAGAAAAGAAAAAGAAAGACAGAAAAACAAAATGAAGAGAAAATCCTTTTTCCTAATTTGATGCATGTCTTGCATCATAAAATCAAAATAGTTTACTAAGAAGAAGATTTAAAGGTGCCTACAACAACTTAACTAAGAAGCCTTTTTTTTTTGTCTTTTTACTGTTATCAAATGCGTACCCCTTCACCTTTCTTGTACTGAACTATTATTACCATTTACTTGCCACCCATTACAGCTTTTAAAAAAGCTGCATGGGTGGACAGTAAATTGGTAATAATTCAATACAAGAAAGGTGAATGGGTACGCATTTAATGACAGTAAAAAGACAAAAAAAGGCTTCTTAGCTAAGTTGTTGTAGGCACCTTTAAATCTTCTTATTAGTAGACTATTTTGATTTTATGATGTAAGAAATGCATCAAAATAGGAAAAAGGATTTTCTCTTCATTTAGTTTTTATGTACTTTCTTTTTCCCCTTTTCCCCCATTTAATTTGTTTATAAGGGGAAAAAACTTCAAAATGTTTTCTTACATCCGATTTTCGGAAATAAGAAAACTCGGATATGGTAATAAGCCAAAAAAAAAAAATACAAATCTCCCTTAAATTTTCTTAAAACCGAGTTTTGCTGTATTTTGATTTTATGATGTAAAACATGAGTCATAGGTCGCAAGTTTCCTTATTGTCCATTGGCATTGTACAAACGCAAATACAAAAATTAATTGTCTTCCACTGTGTAAAGTAAGTTATACATCCAAATTAGAATATTGATTAAAAACAAGAAACAGAAATTTACATTTAAACAAATATGTTTACTCTCATACCACACCCAATCATTCATCTGCTCTCCGCTATCTTGCTCGCTCATCATGCAACTCACAACCACGTCTGCCTTCATTTTTGTTTTTAATTTCTGTTCTGTTCTTTCTTTTTTTCCTCCTTTGTTTTGCATTTTTTCCTTTTTTTCATGCACCAAATTATGTAAAAGTATTTTTTTTCTTCGTTTTATGTTTCTGTCTTTGTCTTTTATTTTTGTTCTCTATTTTACTTTTTCCCTTTTCCCCCATTCAACTCGGTTATAAGAAAAAAAAATCAAAATGTTTTCTTTTATCCGAGTTTCGGATATAAGAAAACACGGATATAAGGAAACAAAAAAATTATCTCCCTTCGATGTTCTAAAAACCGGGTTTTCCTGTAGCATCATGAAAATGCGATATTTTTATTGCAGGCATGATAATCTATTATCAGGCATCTAATGTCTGTAGGCATAATGTCCAGTAGGCAAAATATCCGGTGAGCATGGTGACCATAGGCAAAATGTCCATAGGCAAAGTGTCCGTAGGCGAAATGTCCCAGCAGGCAAACTGTTCGTGTCACGGTGCGATTTTTCCTTAACCGTAGTGTGTGTGGTGTGTGCGCCTCACGCATGTGCGTGTGCACATGAATAGATTCAAAGGCCGATTCTGGAAGTTAGAGGTTGTACACTATATGCTTTTACAGCTGAGTTTTTGTTTTGTGCACAGGAAAATATACCATGTATAAACCCAATCACCTTTTTGGACTTCAAACCATATGAGGAAGGGGTAGGATAGGTTTATATTTAGTATTTTACGTTAGCTTTGACTTTAAAAAACGTCATCGGATAAGGTAAAAAATATCATCAAAACTTTACTATATCCAAACATCGTTTATAGGAAAAACCTGTTATAGTAAAGGAAAAGCCTTGCTCCCCTGCACTTTACTATAAGCGGGGTGTACTGTATGGCTTTTCTTACTTTCGGTTATGTGTTTGTGCATTTGCACATTACAAAATACAGTAACTTTAGTATTGCTTATTTCTGTTCATTTTATACGATATATTTTGTAACTTGTGAGTAATAAGTTAAATGTATGTTTGTGTGTATAGTTACTACGCGTATAATTTGTTAAGGTCTGTGTACACGCTAACACTATTCACAAGATATTTCTATTCACACCAATGACACACAACAGTGAGCTGTAGGTCATATTATGAACTGTGTTGCCATGGGGAAATAGAAATATCTCGTGAATAATGTTAACGTGTACACAGACCTTTATTGACCTGTTTGATGTTTACACTGGTGATCGTCCTGGTAATATTCACATTTCTTCCCGTCAAGAATGATAATTTGAAACAAAAAAAGAATAGCCGATTGCTTTATCAGTCAACAGAATATCGTTCTTGATGGCAAGAAATGTGAATAATACCTCAGTGGTAATACAGACCATTGCTGTTGACAGAACTATAAACAATGTTTTTTAAAACCGAAACTATTTTTAAAAATTCACACACACACACACACACACACAACACACACACACACACACACACACACACACACACACCACACACACACACACACACACACACACACACACACACACACACCACTGTCTGTCTGTCTCTGTCTCCCCTTCTTCTTATTTTCTTCTTCCGGTTAAGTACCCACAATCAACACTTTGATTGTTATGGTATTATTTTGGTCGAGGCGGTTCGAAAGTCTTAGAGGAGAGAGAAGAGAGGGAGAGAGAGAGAGAGAGAGAGAGACATAAAAATATTGCCCATTTAGCAAATTTTATTAATGTCCGTAAAGATAAGATAGAAAAGACTGCATGCAGCTGACCATGACATTTCTTCTTTTTGAGGTGAATGCAATTATTGACTAAATTTGTCCAATTCTAATGCTGTTTAAAGGTGGTGTACCCTGACGGGATGAGTTTTTGCAAGAAACACATCGAGATCACCAGAAAGACAAGCCTTTTTTTCAAAGATCTGAACACTCAATTTGCTCTGGTTTCCTAGAAATCAAACCATCAAAACGGCGATTCCTCCTTGGCGGAGATGCCGGAGAGAAAAACCATTTTGGATGGGGTGGGTGGAGGCAACTCATTGTGGTTGAAGTTTTTTTCTTCTTTGTAGTGCAGTAAAAAAACAAATGGAGCTATTTCTTTTGTTGTGAGCGAAACTCCTTTAGATAAACTGCATACAATTTTTTTTTTAATAATAAAAAGGCTTGTATTGTGAAAAAAATTTCGTGCAAACGATTTGGTCTAAACTCAGGCGGCCATTAGAAAAGAGAAGACATGCCTTCTCTTTCACTGAAATAATTTGACTTCCAGCACCTCCACCAAGCAGGAATCGCCGATTTGACGGTTTGATTTCTAGGAAACCAGAGCAAGTAAGTGTTGCAATCTCTGTAAAGGGTGTTTTCCTGAGGATCTCGACGTGTTTTTGTGCAAAACCTCGTGCGTCAGGGTTTCCCTTTAAGGCTTCAATGGCCAATAAACGCTTCAGCTTCAAGGGTTGTTGCCCCCCGTCGATCTGCCGCCCCCAGGTCCCTGCTTTTCAGCTTTTTGTTTTCTTTTTTAATTTTCCAATTCTTATTCCTGGTTTGGTTTGGTTTTAATTGCAGACAGTCTAGACCTAAATCAGCGGGCCAGTCGCAGTCTGTGAACAGTTTATTCCAAACGGCATCCTGCATGCAGCACTGATCGGTCTTCCAAGCCAGAATTTGTCTTCGTCACTGACAATCACCATGACACAAGAACAGGTGGATATGAAGACCAGAGGCACACAGGGCACCAGTGATGGGTGTGGCCTGCCCTTCAACTTGCCCTTCCACCCTTATGAATCTCCCCTCATGGCGGGCTGTTGTAATATCAACCAGCACCTTCAAGGCGCCCACAACGCCGCTGTCGACCGCGCGTGCCCAGCTTGTGGTCGACACTTCTTTCTAAAGGTCAACTACTCCCGACATTATGAGACCTGTGCCTCTCGCCGTAGAAAGGGGAAGTCTCTCGCTTCTATATTACCCCGCAACTCTTTCACGTTGACTCCACAGAAAAAACAGATGGTTTCCAACGTTAGTGATGGTGTTCCCTGTCAGCGGCCCACAGAAGCCAGACTCTCTCCCCTGAATGCAGCAAAACGACTCAGACTGGAGTTAATTGGGACAGGAGTCCTGGAGCCCTTATGGAACCATAAGGCGGGCAGAGAATTCCAAATTCCTATGATGGAGCTGCATCCTGAGTTCAAGGACTACAAAGACTGTTATCCCATGGAAGCTCCTGTGCATAGTGATGGTGCATGCCCCAAGCCACAACCTGCGAAAACTGCAAAGCACATGTCTTTTTCACCCAAACCTGGAAGTCGCCCCAGAAAGCAGAAAGAAAACTGGACTGAAGAGAACGCAAACTCAGCTATAAATGGGAATAAAATTAAGCGGTATGGGACGAAAGGACCGTCAGAGAAACCGTCAGACACCATAGACACAGATTCTGATTCTGACAGTGATACTCGCAGGTTGGAAAAAATACTGGAGCTAGAAGTTCACTATGGTAAATACTTAAAGGAATATTGCTCCCTGGTCAATGAACATACAGAGAAGCAGAAAGCCAAGAAGGAGAAACGTAGGAAGAAATGCACAGCAGATGAGGAGGCTCTGCTTGGTGCCTCATCTTTTCCGCCACCATCTGAGGAGCTCGGATCTTTGGAGACAATCACTGATAATTAGCAAATTTTGCCAGAACAAAAAGAGGAACAATGCTGAGTGCGAAAGCAACAAACCATCTTTTTATGAAGATATCCAGAAAAATGCAGCAATGGACGTTCCCACTGATGCATCAACTCGTGTGCCTTCTAGTGTGTCTCTCAAGCTCAGCTCTCAGGACAGTCAGAGTCGTCAGAAAATGTCAGATGCCACCTGTAGCAAAAGAGCCCCACTGTCCTGAATTGGCTGAGTGCAAATATGGCAGGCCTTCCTTTCATGAAGATGTCCAGGAAACACACCACAACTGAGGACGCCTCTTTTGATGCTAAACCTTGTGAGTTGCCTAGGGAGTTGTTGGACGAGTTTAAGAAAGTTCTGCACGGATAACGTTATGAACGAAGTGATGACTTTATGCTCACTGCATTCCCATAAAGAGAGCACCACTGTCCCGAATTGGCCGTGTGTAGCACAACAGGCCTTATCTAACAAAAGAAACAAATAGCTATGGACAACCCACTGATATAACACCAGACGTGTGCTGTCTATGATGACTTTAACGTGCTCTGTGATCCACTCAAACTCACATTGCCATGGGAGAATGTCAAGACTCCTTCTGCAGATGACAAGACCAACCACCCTGTGCTGCCTGGACGCAGTAGAGACCGGACTTCCGTAAATGAAAGTTACCATGAATTAATAGAATGTTCTTGATCGCATAGTTCCTCTGCTTTACATTCTTCTAAGGACAGGCCTTCCAAATGTGAAGAGAAAATTACCCTGAAAGTGATGTTTAAAATGCTCAGCATTTCCAGTGGTTAGCAAGAACATGGTTCTTCTTATTTAGCTCAACAACCTCACATCTAAAGAAAGGTTATTGTGCGAAAATTGCCTCCGATACAAAAAAATCTATTGTAGAATATATGAAATTTTAAATGAATTTGTTTTTATGATATTTTATCTACTTTGGTGCCCTTTGAGTAAGTGCTCTTAATATGTATAGAAACGTTATTCACATTTTGGAGACTTAATGCGCGATTTCTCTTCGGTGTTAACATCTTCATAAGAATTTGTCCATGTTTTAAAAAGGTGGTGTTTAAATTCACCATTCCTGAGTTGTACATTTACGTTTGGCATTAGCGTTTTAGCAGAAAATTTTGTTTTGTTTTATATTTTTAAGAAAGGCAGTTATGTGTTTCTCATGATGTTTATACTTTTTAAGACCCATTTCATTCTTGACCAGAAAATAAAGTTCAATTAATTCATGTCCATCATCCATTTGTCATAGTCAATGTATGTTAAAGAGGATAATAATAATAATGATTTTGTTATATAGCGCAACACCTCTCAGCTAAACTGGAGCTCTTTGCGCTTTACAAATGATTAAAAAATAAGATACATAAATAAGCACCACTAAAAAGTAATACACAAAAGCTACAATAAATACTAGCATTAATACAGTACATCCGTAGGCATAAACACACATTATATAAACATAAAATATAGCAAATTAATCATATTCACACGCATACAGAAAAGGGTCAACACATTAGTACAATAATATGAATTGAAGAAATAATTAAAAATCAAAACCTAATATTTTCTTCACACAGAAATACGCACGCACGCGTGTGCGCACCTCCCCCTCCCCCACAACCACCAAAAAAAACACCCCACAATACATCTACATAAAGGCGTGCCGACAAACAAGCATCAACACAATAGTACATTTACATACATTGGGAAATCATTAAATATCACATTACTTATTCAAACTCCTTTTTATCCTGCTTTCACACAGCACACGCGCGCTAAATACACGCGCTAGGATAAATGTGGGGTGTGTGAATAAACTAGTGCTTCGTTTGGAAGGAGAGACTCTTGTTTGGTTTCTAAGTGTTACATTATTTGACGTTGGTGTTTGAAATATGTGTACTCTTCCTCCCAAGCGATATATCTTTCACCGCTACAGCATCAGTTGTAAGAGACATCTGATCGACACAGCATGGGAGAAAGAAAACGTTTTTTCTTTTGATTTCAAATGCAACTAGAAAGAAGTCTACTTTCCAATAGCAATACAATTTCCCCCGTGGGGATACCGGGGGGTCTTTTGTATAATAGTTCCCCCACCTTCTGGAAATTCTGTGCTTGTAACTTCCTCTAACCTGTCACTCTTTGACTCTGCCTTTTCCCTTTGTTTTCTATCATCTACTATCTTTCTGACTTATTGGCCCATTCTCCTGCCTTTAAATAAAAATCTTACAAATATTTTTTTTCTCCATTGAGCTCTTCCCGAAATCGGAATGTGTTGGCTGTACGCAGCGGGGAGACCAGTGAAAACTGAAAACCGGACACATATGTACCTTACCCATTATGGCCATAAGGCCTTGGAACGCAGAAGAAGAAGAAGAAGAAGTTATACAATTGGTCATTCTTTCTAAATGGACCATGAAAATGAGCAACTTAGGACGCGGATTTGACCGCCAGGGCGCAATCAAACCAGTAGGGGCTTATCACGCGATATTCTTAGTTGGGAGTAGGACTCATCTCTCCTCTCTCTCTCTCTCTCTCTCTCTCGCTCTCTCTCTCTCTAACTCTCTTCTCTCTCTCTCTCTCTCTCACTCACTACACCCAACTAAAGAATATCGCGTGATAAGCCCCTACTGGTTTGATTGCCCCCCTGGCGGTCAAATCCGCGTCATAAGTTGACCATTGGACAACTGCAATATTGTTATCGGTCAACGTCCGAACACGTATGTTTTAAACTGTTTGAGTAAACTCTGTGTTACCTCTTAACAGATCTTGCTCAAGAAGCTGGAAATACACTATTAATAATCTTCTTCTTTTTTTGGTAGCGTGATCCCATTTACGAGAGTGTCTCAATGATGTTTTAAATGTAGAAATTATAGTAATGTCATCGTTTTTGGTTTTTCTACATTTGAATCGAAAACTGCAGAGGAAAAACAAAATGGCCACCAAGATGTATGTTAATTCTAAGCGGTGAGAATCTAGTTTGTTTATCCTCAAGCGAACCCAGCATTCCAGCAAAGGTATTCGATCTTGGTAATTTATTCTAAAGACCTAAATTAATCAGAAACATTAACGGTCGTCAGCTTCTTTAAGGATTACTTTCGCAAAAAAATGTTTAAGAACCACTAATTACGATTGTCAAGGACTGTTGCAACTGTCAAAACCATAGCCAGCGTGATGAAGTCTTGTGTTGAAGATATAATCACTGAGTAAGTGCTGATGCAGATGCAAAGCACTGAGGGGATTTCATGATTCTTCTTCTTCTTTGATTGCTCAGTTTCCTGTCAATTATGAGCACAGATGCGTCATGCTGTCAATGTGCGCCTTATTAAGGAGTAGCTAAACTATACCATGTTACGTGGTGAGCGATGGTGGTCTATTGACTAACAGCAGACGATTTCATTCATTCAATAGAAACACTTGGAACACCATTGTTCTTGGGGTCAAGCAGGAAGCGGAAGTTGTTTATTATCCAGAATCATAAGTTGTAAGGATCATGCATTATAACGATCGTAATACCATTTGAGAATATACACTTTCCTTGATGAGCGAAAGATTGTGGAGAATAGAAGAAAAAAAGCAAGGGCGTCGCTGAGCGGCAGACATGTCCGTCACCAGCAATGCCACGCACTTGCGACACCCCGTAGAGTGTCACATCTTGACACAAATTTGGAAGGCATTCTGTCTTCTAGTTCACGAGATACAGCTTGAAGAAGAAACATATAGCGCAAAGAAGGAAAATTTCGGTTTTCAAGGTCACACTTCAAGGTCAAGGTCAGCATGGTGATAATTTATGCTCGGATTTTTTCTTCTCTAGGGTATACAGTACCACACACAATCTGAAGCGCTTCTGTCAAGTACAAATGTGCAAAATATGGCTTAAAACCCAATTTGTAGACCCCTACCACTTTCAAGGCTACCGATCTCCTGGCCCGTGACCTTGACCTTGATCGCTATGCCACCATCAGAACGGGCATAAGCCAAAATACCTCCATGCCAAATTTGAAGACTCTAACACCAACGGTGTGGGAGTTATGGCCCCTGAAAGATTTTCGGTTTTCAAGGTAGTACGTCAAGGTCAAGGTAACGACGGCAAAATTTTGTGCGCGGATGCCTTCCTCTCATGGTGACACACCAGTTAAACCACAAAAATTGACGCGATTCGGATTTCAAGGTCGTACGCCAAGGTCATGACCTTGACCTTGATAATTCATGTTCGGATCTCTTCCTATGAAGATGACACACCTACACACAAAATTTGACGCGATTCTGCCAACCCGTTCGGAAGATATCCCTGGGACAGACAGAACAAGGCTTACCTATCTCCCGGACCGTGACCTTGACCTTGATCGGTATGCCATCATCAGAACGGTCATAAGCCCAAGTACCTACATGCCAAATTTGAAGACTCTAACACTAACGCCAATGGGAGTTATGGCCCCTGAAAGATTTTCGGTTTTCAAGGTCGTACGCCAAGGTCAAGGTGACGACGGCAAACACTTTTGCGCGGATGCCTTCCTCTCATGGTGATCACAACAGCCACACAAAAAACGAGTGCGATTCGGTCAAACCGTTCGAAAGATATCCTTGGGACAGACACGAAGGAGAAAAAAATGACCCTCCGATTTTCAGGCTCCAGTGATCTTTTTGACCTCGGACCTTGATTTTTGGTTATGCCATCATCAGAACGGGCATAAGACCAAACCACCTTCATACCAATTTTCAACAGCCTATGTCGATGGTGCCCGAGATATATGGCTAAAAATAGATGTTCGAGTTTTCAAGGTCGTACATTCAAGGTCACAGGTCATGACGGCAAAATGGTTTGCGCCGATCTCTTCCTATTAAGGAGGCACACCTTCACACAAAATTTGACGCGATTCGGTCAAGCGGTTCGGGAGATATCCTTGGGACAGACAGAAACCCCCCCCCCCAAAAACAACAACAAACAAACAAACAAACAAAAATACAAACCAGCCCATCGCAAAGTCCGTTCACCTCACGGTGACGGACAATTATAATACTCTAAAAAAAATAATATACTTTCAATATTTGGTAATCAAGAAATAAGAAACAATTTTTTTAAATAAATAATCATACAAAATATTAGTTGGTGTGAAAGATTCACACTAGAAGCTGGACATAGCAGAGTGTAATTGTTTTGTTCTGATAGTGACAGGTCGAGGCAAGGACTGGAAAAAGGTTAAAGGACAGTATCCTTTTATTTTTCTTCAAAAGGGGGACCGGAGATGTTTAGAATTAGCACTGCCGTGCATATAACCTTATTGACTTTATTTTTAGTTGATCTTGATCTTGATTTTTTTTAATCCCGGCAGGAATCCAACTTTGGATATAAACACAGGGAGAGGGAACTTGGGGAGAGCAACTCCGGTTTAAAAAACAAAATCTATTTCTATAACTAGTATGGCCCAGCCAACCAGGTCCCGCTGATCGGGCCCTTAGCATGATGTGTGCCATGCAGGAGGGAGGGGCTAGGGGGGGGGGGTAGGGGTAGGGGGGAAAGGAGGAGGGGTGAGGGGGGAGGGAGGGGTTTCTTATTTACGGGTTGTCTTTAGTGGGTGTGAGGGCTGTGCCAGGCATCTGACACAGCCTTCCTGAACTGCCCAACTGATGGCAAGCTGATAATTTCGTCGGGCAGTCTGTTCCACTCCATGGTTGTTCGTGGAAAAAAGAGTTCCTGTAGGTGGTGGTATTGGCTCTTTCTACTACAAAACATTTCTTGTTGTTTCTGGCCATATTCTGTACAATGCTTGCTGTATGTTGGTCTACATCTTGCTGTGGAGTGATCTTCCGTTTTGTTTTGGTACTGCTCAGCTGGTACCGCAGGTACCTCTCCTTGCACTATCTTGAAGAACATAGTGAGGCGTTGGTCTCAAGTGGTGGGAGTTTTTGTTCCTCAAGCATTCTACCTATGCATCCTGGGGTCCGGTCCGAGTAGTTCTGCGTGATAAACCTTGCCGCTCGCCTTTGGAAGTTCTCTAGTCTGTCTACATCTTTCCGCAGATATGGGTCCCATACATTGGCACTGTATTCAAGCGTTGAACGTATAAGTGTAATGTAGGCTGTAACAATGAATATATGAAAAGTACTCGTTCAACTCGACATGCTGTTGAACGGGTACTGTTCACATATTCATTGTTTTCTTATTTTCCTTTAATTATATTTTGTTCTAAGTTTTATTATTTGTTTATGTTAGTTGTTATGTTATTCGTGATTTAGTATTTATTATTTTGTATTTTATTTTGGCGCTTGTAACTTTGATACAGTGTGGTCATGCGCAAGACGGTTGTTGTCTGGCTGGGGGTTTCCGCCATGTTTTACTAGGAGAGCTGATTCTCGTCTTTTCCGCATCCCATCTGTCAGAACAAAATCTTTTGGGCAGCGTTCCTTTTGTGACGTACGGCGACACGTGCGCCCCCCTTTCTCAGCTACACCCCCCCCCCCCCCCCCCCCCCCGGGATTTTTTTTTAACATAAAGTCTAACAAATTTCATATTCAAATTGTATTTCCTTTTCAAAACTTATCTTGTGTCCACTGGGAAAGTTATTGTGATTTGGTTCACTGTGTTTTGATTTGATTTGTTTGAATGCTATTTATGACTTTATTTTGATGTGCATGCTATTTCTGCTTATGTTGAAATAGTTAAGTGTTGTGTGATACATTCAACTTTGCAACTTTATTTGATTTTGGATAGTTGTATTTATAACCATTGTAGAGACTGTTAATCTTAGGAGGGAACTTAAAGAATGGGGAGAATCTCTAGGATTGTCAGGCCAAGAGTTAGCCAATTTTGTCATATCTGAATATGACAAAGAGAAAACTTGGGAGGCTCAAGAGGCTGATAAAGCTCGGGAGGATCCGGAGGCTGACAAAGAGAAAGCTCACGAGGATGCTGAGAAAGACAAACAGAGAGCTCATGAGGCTCAAGAGGCTGAAAGCTCGGGAGGCTCAACAAGCAGATAAAGACAAGCAGAGAGTTCATGATGCTGCAGAGCAAGAGCAAATCCGGACTCATGAGTTGAGGAAAAAGCAGCTAGAGCAGGAAACCCTAAAGCAAAGAACTTGACGCAGCTGAGTGGGAAAAGGCACAGGACCATGAACTGGCTATGAAGCAGCTAGAAAACTCAGCAGACTCCGAGACTGCTGCCCCTCAAAAATTTTCACCCTCCCAGCCATACCTCAGCCATGACCTTCACATTGGAGGCATTCAATGAGGCAACAGAGTCTATCAATGCATTCCTCGATAGACTTGAAAGAATGGCCCAGGAATTTGAGCTTGCTCCGAAAAAAATTCAACCTCAAGCTTGCCCAAAGTCTCAGGGGTGTGGCTTATGAGGTATACAGCAAACTTCCGTCAAGCCAAGTTACCGACTACCAAGCCTTGAAAGAAGTCCTGCTCAACAGATACCAGTTGACAGCTGATGCCTACCGAAAAAAAGTTCAGGTCAACCAGAAAAGGCAGGGGAGAGTCATATGCCCAATTTTCAGATAGACTGGGAAACTATCTGACAAAATGGGTGTCCCTGTCTGCAAAAACTGAGTCTTATGAGGATCTCTGGGAACTTGTAGTTGGCGAGCAGCTGCGCGAAACTGTGACGAGGT
>JAGGCT020001409.1:7500-25000 GCA_017654935.2 Phymorhynchus buccinoides
GGGACATTTGTAAATACAAATATGGTTGGAACAATACTGGAGGCAATGCCCGGAGGCAGTACAAAACCAGTAAAGTCCCGATTTTTTTTATGAATACAGATAGCTGTAGCGGTGACCACGCCTCGGTTAAACCTTATCGGCTATGGCACCGCCACAAGTAGTGATTGGATAGTCCAGGGATGTATAGTGGATAGTCAAAGAGATAGAGAGAGAGGGTCTTTGATACAGTGTCCGGAGTAATTGTTTCAACAGTATGTTTCAGTGTTTTTTTGTTTCAAACAAAGACTTTGTTTCTGATGTATGATTTATCCAATATCCCGACCCCTCCCCATATTTTTTTCTTTACTTTATATTAAAAAAAATTGGTAAGAATTTAACCAACAGTCAATGTTTACACAAGTCAGGTCTGTTACAAAAATGGTTGTGGCTAGCTGTGTTAGGCACGTGGTCCAACACGTTTTCAACTGTTTTATTATTATTTTTGTGACTTTTGGACGTTGCGTTTGTGGTGAGTGTGTGTGTGTGTGTGTGTGTGTGTGTGTGTGTGTGTGTGTGTGTGTGTGTGTGTGTGTGTGTGTGTGTGTATGTGTGTGTGTTTAAAGAGTGTTTAGTAAACACTCTTTAACATGCACAAATTAAGAGGTAAACGCACACACTTACGTGACAAAAAGCAGACCTAGTCATATTTTTGCATGCGGATGCACATATTGAAAAGTAAGTACATACACATGACGAAATCAAGCCTAAACCTACTTTATAATATAGTATCTTATACACTTGAACACATACACATGACACATTAAAACAAAATCATATTCTACATACTCATCTTTTAACATGCACACATTTTGGAGTAAACACATTATGCATAACAAAATCAAACCTAATCATATCTGGCATACTCATCTTTAACAGTCATAAAATTAGAAGTAAACACCGATACATAACAAAGTCGAGCTTAGTTACTTAATTGTACTTCGCATATTCATCTAAAAAGTGAACTTAAAAGGAGAGAGAGAGAGAGAGAGAGAGAGAGAGAGAGAGAGAGAGAGAGAGAGAGAGAGAGAGAGAGAGAGAGAGAGAGAGAGAGAGAGAATGGATGAATGAAAAGTGAACTTTAAAAGGAGAGAGAGAGAGAGAGAGAGAGAGAGAGAGAGAGAGAGAGAGAGAGAGAGAGAGAGAGAGAGAGAGAGAGAGAGAGACATTTGTTTATTGAGGGAAAAGAATAAGCACACAATGGGCTTGTTTACATCTTGCCCTCGAAACAAAAGAAGAAAAGCATAATTAAAACTTCAATTAATGAACAAAAGCAACAAGGGGAAAAAACAACACACAAAAACTACACATTCATACACCCATCCACCCTCCCCCCACCCACCACCAACCTCGCACACAGCACAGTAATCATATGAACTAATATAAATCGAATTCACAAGAATCAGGAAATACATTGTGAAGGAGGAAGAATAAAAAAAAATCTAAACAAACGCATTATGAGTATATCATCAAAACACAAGAAATTACTTTCTTCCTCCCCCCCCCCCCCCCCCCCCCCCCCTTAAAGTGAACAACAAAAAACAACCTCATGTGTGTCCCCGAGTCATTAGTGTTTTTGTTGTACCCTCCGCCACACCCTAGGGGTAAAAGGATTGAAAAGAGAGAGAGAGAGAGAGAGAGAGAGAGAGAGAGAGAGAGAGAGAGAGAGAGAGAGAGAGAGAGAGAGAGAGAGAGAGAGAGAGAGAGAGTGGTGTGTGTGTGTGTGTGTGTGTGTGTGTGTGTGTGTGTGTGTGTGTGTGTGTGTGTGTGCGTGCGTGCGTGCGTGCGCGCGCGCGCGCGCGCGCGAGAGAGAGAGAGAGAGAGAGAGAGAGAGAGAGAGAGAGAGAGAGAGAGAGAGAGAGAGAGAGAGAGAGAGAGAGAGAGAGAAGCATAGCGTGTGCAGGTTTGCTAGTCCTCCACATAATTTAATTGAAATCGGTTCATTTGTTGTTGTTGTTTTTAAATACTAGAGAGTGTCATTAAGAAAAGTAAAAGACATAGCCTCTTAGAATCAGGCGTTTTCCTTCTTCTTTATCACCCATTAAAAGATTCAATCAAATAATCAATCAATCTTCTTCTTCATGAAGAAATCTACCTTGACCTATGCAGCCTTTGAGGCGCCGTCTTGCAGACGATAATCGAACATCTCGTAACTTCTCGCTGGAAATCACATGATGTTGCTTTCGCCAAGCATGGCGACTGAGAACAAGAACGAAACGGAAAACAAACCAAACTTCCGGCGATCTTGACATTTTCTGGACCATGCATCGAGCAAAACGGAGCTGGAGCGGTGATGTTGTCAGTTAGCAAAAGGCCCAAGCGATGAAGAAGGTTGCAGCTCTTGGTCTTGGCACAAAATCTGATGCCGATCGTGCAAAACGAGCATACAGGTAGGACATTTCTGGTCACTGTTTTTAGAAAGTTCTGAGAAAGTGAAATTGACCAATAAAAGGTCAAACGTATTCAGTTAGGCACTGGCCTGCAAACTACTACTAAGTAAATGTACTAATCTACTTATCTAGAGCCGCCATTTACAGCACCGTTCCTTTTAAAGGTTCACAAAAATGTGATTCTCTATTTTATTTTTAGTATTTCTTCATTACTGTTGACGAGTGTTGTTCATTACCGAGATTCTCTATTTTAGTATTTCTTCATAATATTTCTTATAAGGTGTGCTTTATAATTTATAGTCCGAAAAATATTATGGTAAATGAATGATCACACTTTTAACTATAGTTTAAACTTAAACTTTATGATGCGTCCCCTCCTGGAATACGCCAGCCCAGTCTGGGAACCCCACAACAAGAGCAGCATTGACGCCATCGAAAAAGTCCAGAGCCGAGCTGCAAGATGGGTGGCCCGTGACTACCGTCAGGCAACAAGATCGGCAGACCTCCTGAAAAACTTGAAATGGCCCCTTCTACAGACCTGTCGAACTGAAGCCCGTCTGAATACCTTCTTTAAATTCCACACAGTACTCCTCTCAATCAATTCCAAGTATCTTCCAACAAATACCCTGCAGAAGAAAAGTCTCCCTCAATCTCACTCAGCTTCATACGACATCCCTAGCCATAGACAGTCCACTTTCTTTCCTCGCACTATCCCGCAGTGGAACGGCCTCCCCTGAACAAGTTGCCTCCACCCAGTCCTTGGTGGCCTTCAAGAGGGGCCTCCAAAAGCACCTCTACTAAACAACCATTCCTCTGCCCTCCCCTCCCCACCTCCCACCCTGCATTCCCACACCTAAAAACAGCCCCCCCCCCCCCCCCCCCCCCCCCCCCCCCCCCCCCCCCCCCCCCCCCCCCCTTTACATGCGTGTCCCCAAAATACAAATACTCCTGTGCATACATCATGGGGGGTCCGTGTTGCCTCGGCTGATCTGGGGGGACTAAGCGGTCGTGCATGACACTCTACATGCATCATGTGGGGCCTGGGTGTCCCTGGCCAGACTGGGGACATTTAACGGTCGGGCATGACCTTTAACTCGTCTTTCCCTCTATCACCCCCCCCCCCCCCCCCCCCCTCCCAAATCAAATCTTCAAATATCTAACTAACTTTTTTTGGTTTTGAATCTCATTAATATTTTTCTACATAGTAAACTGTGCATCTCTAAATACTTCAGTTATTTCGTGACTATCTTGCAATCATTTCTTTCTTTCTGTTTCCCCATAATGTGTTATCATTTCGCTTTGTTGTACTCTATCTTTTGCTATTTCTCTTTTTTGTACTACCCCCTAAAGTGCAGCGGAATCTTCAACGTGATGAAGTTGGCTGCCTAAGGAGAAGAAGAAGAAGAAATTATCTCCTTTGAGTTTGATTACCTTTTTTTTAACGTTTTACAGAGGAGCCATAGAGTCCATCCGATGCCTGGAGGACATCTACAAGAAGAAGAAACACATGAGAGATGTCTTCAGTCAGGAGGCTGTGGCGCTCAGAAACAGGTTGACAAACTTATTCAGTGATCACCGAGGATCGAAAAGCGATAGGACAAACTGTCCTGAGATGAGACAAATCAAAATAGGACAATGTCCTGGCTCTTGCAGAAATCAGTAAGACAAAGCGTGCCAGTGTAGAAATTTTAATCGGACATTTGTCCTGACAAGGGAGAACACAATAGTACATTTTCAATTTTAATAGGTCAGTGTCCTTTGGCCGGGGTCTCGGGACATCACTGCTTATTTTAATTGTAAATTCAATTGAAGCTGTTTAGCTTTTAGTTCTATCTTTGTACATGCGGTTGTTAAGCTATTTGATTTTGAGGGATGGACATGTCTGAGTATTACAATTGTTCTCCAGTAAAGCTTAAAACTTGCAGGAATATGGTTGTACAATGTTTTCAGGTGGTAGAACAGCGCTTGATAATCTTGCCTCACCTTTATGGCTTGAATATTCCCTGCTCTGTATAAAAATAGCAAAGCAGTGATGTCCCACGGCCCAGATCATATGACATGTCACATGACATAGTCGTATTAACCCCTTGACTGCCATATAACGTATCACATACTGACTTGATGACATCACTGATGACATCATCAGATGAAGAGGAATAACTCTGATATGCTGGCTTTTGCTCTAACACAGTCAAGAGAGTTATATCCCCAGACCATTTTGCCAGATTGATTGGTTCTATCAGTTGTCTTTTTCTTGGCATGATTTGTACAATGATTTTTTCTTTAATTTTCTCTGGCAGCCAAGGGGTTAAAACAGAAAATGTCCTATTGAGTTATTCCCTGTTAGGACAAATGTCTACTCTTATTGATATTTCACTGGCGGACTTTATCCTAATGATTTCTGCAAGATCCAGAACATTTTGTCCTTATGATTTTCTTGTTTCAGGACAGTTTGTCCTATCAATTTTCAATCTTCGGTGCATCACAGCAAAGTCAGTTAATATAGAAAAGGGAAAAGTTGGTATTGAATTGTTTTACAATTTATACTGGTCACACACTTGCTGTATACTTGCTGTATAGTAAGTGTACATAGCCATGTACTTTTGGCAAGTCATAAGCGGTTTATTAAAACCACACTAGGGGTATATGTATATATATATAAACAGAGAGGTCTGTTTTACCTCATTCATTTCTCTCTTAGCACACCGCAAACACATCTCTTCCTTCCCTTGGCTTTCAAGCCAAGAGCAGGCATTCAGCCAATCCAAGGGATCGGTTGCTTATGCTATTGCTATGCCCCTTGTTAAGTCTTTTGGATAACGCAGTTTTAGTTTTTGCGCCCCCACTGTCTGGAACTCCTTGCCTGTTCACCTCCGTCACAATTCAGCACTTCCTGCTTTCAAAACCCAATTTATGAAAACTCACTTGTTTCAAAGAGCTTTCTCTCTGTAACTTTTCACATTAATTAGATGATCAAATGAATACATGTGTATGTTAGCCCAATTATGTGTGAATCAGTGAATGTGAGTGCCTTGAGTTTAATTCTAAAGAAAGGCGCTATATAAATACTATGTATTATTATTATTATTATTATTAAGTGAATTGAATTAAAAATGTTTAGCACAAGTTTCCAGTATAGCAAGTAAGTTTGCACTGTCTTAGCCTTGTAGTTTTGATCTTAGCACTTAGGCCGGGTTCACATTAGACGCGTAAGTTCCGTACGGAAAACCCTACATAAGTGGAAGAAAGAAGGATAAAAGTTTACGCATATAGGGGAAATTCGGACACGTGCGCAAATCTTTTCCTTTCTTTGTTTCACTTATTTAATTATGGATTGCGTACAGGTTTCCGCACGGAATATCTGCTTATGTGTGTACACGGCCTTAGACTCTACTATGTTTGCCCAGGCTGAAGGAGTACTGTGAGCGGCTGATGTTCCTGAACCCGGTGGAGTATGGGCGCAAGGCAGAGGAGGTGCTGTGGAGGAAGGTGTTCTACCAGATCATCCACATGCTCAAGCACAACAAGAGACTCAAAGTGAGTGCTCACCGTCAACTCGTTCTCTGTGAAAACATATTCACGTCACTGATGTCTGATATAAATGAATGTAGACATATACATGTGCACTATACGGGCATAGGTACATGTGTGTATCTCAATTTTGGTAGTTTTGAGAAAATTGAAAAAAACTTAAAAAAATTAACTGTGTTGACCACAATTAATTAACTATGATGAATACAGTGTATGTTGTTCAAGACATTGCGAGTTTAGTCCTGCATTTTGTTAAAATTACTTCTTTTTTTTTTAGACTTGAAAAGAACAAAGATACGAGGTTTTTGTCCTTAACTAGATCTGAATCTGGGACTTACGAGTTTTTCTTCTATTTTCACAACCTCATTTACCCCAGATAGAAAGTCGTTAGAGATACGAGCTTTTGGTGGAAGGTGGCGGGGAAAATTAGAAAGCTGACTATGTATCTAATTCCAAACACAAAAAAATCGAGATACACGGTTTTTGAATTTCACCAACGATATGCAGATACAAGTGAAGAGTCATACACATCAAGGTACGCCAAATACATACCACTATTACCAGTACTTATTATTTTTATAGTGAGCTTTTACATGAGGTTCCATATTTGCCATGCTTATCACCCTGAAAACTCAAAAGTCATTATTAGTCAACTGAAACTGTTATACTTTCAGGGCGTAAAATGAGCATGGGGTATTTTTTTTATTCTTTTCTTTCTGATTGATGGAATGTTAAACTATGCGGACGGACTGAAAATCTGCTGTATTCAAGAAATGGTAATAAAATGTTTATTAACTGAAATTCTGTTTAAACCAAGTCGTTATTTGCACTAGGTGCCAAAAGCTAGCACAAATAAAATATTAATCAAATTAATGTTTTATTGAATAGGAAAAAAAAGTTTAAATCAGAGAAGTTAATCTTTGTTGAATCAAAATCTGTTTGTGATTCAAAGAGTTTAACCGTTAGTTGTCTCAAGCATGTTTACACCAAACCATCATGATTCACACCAGGTGCGTCATCACGGGTCCCTGGAGACGGCATACCGCACGCACCTTGCGGCAGCACTGGGCTACTACCAGCACCTGCTGTTCCGCCTGCAGCAGGAGTTTGGCCTCAGCCTGGCCGCCGTGCTGGACTTCCACATGGTGCCGGACACCCGCACGCCCGGCGGCAACAGCGTCAAGATGTGGACCAACGCCGCCCACGAGTGGGCCCAGCGTGCCTGCCATCGTTGCCTGATCTGTCTGGGAGACATAGGTTAGTCTGGTTGGCGAATTCGGTTCTCTGTGTGTGTGTATTTGTGTATGCGCACGCACCGGATGGCAACAGTGTCCAGATTTTTACCAACGCTGCTCACGAGTGGGCCCAGTGGGCCTGCTATCGCTGCCTGATATGTCTGGGAGACATAGGTTAGTCTGGTTCGGTTCTCCCTGTAATAGTGTATTGTGGATGGGTGATTGCACGCTGCAATGGGCGGTAACACCAACAGCGTCAAGATGTGGACCAATGCTGCTCACGAGTGGGCCCAGCTCGCGTGCCATTGCTGCCTGGTATGCCTGGGAGATATAGGTTTGTCTGGTTCGGTTCTCTGTGTGTGTGGGGGGTGTGTGTGTGATTGCATGCTGCAATGGGTGGTAACACTAACGGCGTCAAGATGTGGACCAATGCTGCTCACGAGTGGGCCCAGCTCGCGTGCCATTGCTGCCTGGTATGCCTGGGAGATATAGGTTTGTCTGGTTCGGTTCTCTGTGTGTGTGGGGGGTGTGTGTATGATTGCACGCTGCAATGGGCGGTAGCACTAACAGCGTCAAGATGTGGACCAATGCTGCTCGCAAGTGGGCCCAGCTCGCATGCCATTGCTGCCTGGTATGCCTGGGAGATATAGGTTTGTCTGGTTTGGTTCTCTGTGTGTGTGTGGGGTGTGTGTGTGTGTGATTGCACGCTGCAATGGGCGGTAGCACTAACAGCGTCAAGATGTGGACCAATGCTGCTCACGAGTGGGCCCAGCTCGTGTGCCATTGCTGCCTGGTATGCCTGGGAGATATAGGTTTGTCTGGTTCGGTTCTCTGTGTGTGTGGGGGGTGTGTGTGTGATTGCATGCTGCAATGGGTGGTAACACTAACGGCGTCAAGATGTGGACCAATGCTGCTCACGAGTGGGCCCAGCTCGCGTGCCATTGCTGCCTGGTATGCCTGGGAGATATAGGTTTGTCTGGTTTGGTTCTCTGTGTGTGTGTGTGGGGTGTGTGTGTGATTGCATGCTGCAATGGGCGGTAGCACTAACAGCGTCAAGATGTGGACCAATGCTGCTCACGAGTGGGCCCAGCTCGCGTGCCATTGCTGCCTGGTATGCCTGGGAGATATAGGTTTGTCTGGTTCGGTTCTCTGTGTGTGTGGGGGGTGTGTGTATGATTGCACGCTGCAATGGGCGGTAGCACTAACAGCGTCAAGATGTGGACCAATGCTGCTCACGAGTGGGCCCAGCTCGCGTCCCATTGCTGCCTGGTATGCCTGGGAGATATAGGTTTGTCTGGTTTGGTTCTCTGTGTGTGTGTGTGTGTGGGGTGTGTGTGTGATTGCATGCTGCAATGGGTGGTAACACTAACAGCGTCAAGATGTGGACCAATGCTGCTCACGAGTGGGCCCAGCTCGCGTGCCATTGCTGCCTGGTATGCCTGGGAGATATAGGTTTGTCTGGTTTGGTTCTCTGTGTGTGTGTGTGTGTGTGTGTGGTGTGTGTGTGATTGCATGCTGCAATGGGTGGTAACACTAACAGCGTCAAGATGTGGACCAATGCTGCTCACGAGTGGGCCCAGCTCGCGTGCCATTGCTGCCTGGTATGCCTGGGAGATATAGGTTAGTCTGGTTCGGTTCTCTGTGGGGGTGGGGGTTGGATTTGTGTGTGCACATACAATGGGCAGTAACACTAACAGCATCAATATGTGGACCAATGCTGCTCGCGAGAGGGCCCAGCGCACCTGCCATCGCTGCCTGATCTGTATGCGAAACATAGGTTAGTTGGGTTGGTTTTTGTTTGTGTTGGTTGTGGGTGTGTTTGGGGAATGAGTGTGTGTTTGTGTGTGTGTGTGTGCGCGCGCCGGGCGGCAACAGCATGAAAATGTGGACCAACGCCATTCACGAGTGGGCTCAGTGCGTCTGCCATCGCTGCCTGATCTGTCTGGGAGACATAGGTTAGTCTTGTTGGTTTTCGTTTGTATGGTGTGGGTTTGGGGGAGGTGGTGGAGTATGTGTCGGCAGACTAAGAAGTATGTGCTCTGTTAAAGCTGTTGCAGCTTCTGACTTTTTTTCACCATGATCAAAATAACGATTTTTATTCCTTTTTCCCCTGCTTGCAGCTCGATACCAGCGCGATGTGGACCCCTTGATAACGGCCTCCACAGCTCAGAGGTACTACCACCAGGCCTCCATGCTGTTTCCTGAAATAGGTGATTGTCATGTCTCATGTTTTCTGAAATCAGATTACTTTTATCTTTTGTTTGTGTTGCTCTTGCTAAGACTAAAGGGCCAGGGACATGTCCATGAAAATCGCATGACTGTACGATGCAATTCCATCACGTGATCTCGATGCGCCAATCACATTTGTTCTTGGAGACCATGTGATCGAATCGTATCATACAGTCGTATGATTTTAGTGGACGTGTGGCTGGCCCTAAAGCAGGAAACGGTACTAAGCATGAACTTGGCTCAAAAATAATTAAATCTAAAATAGTTTTGTTTTCTTTTAGTGTTCCTTGATTCTTTTTTAATCTTAAAATTGTTAATATGAAATTTTTAAATGTATTTTTATTCTGTGTATAAGTAAGTATAAGAATTCGTATTTAAACAAATATTAATGTTGATTCCATATGTGTGTTATGTGTGATTCTGTTCGTTGGTTGGTTTCTTCGTTTCTTGTTTGTTTTCAAATTTGACCAAATTTTCAAATATGTGAATATGTATTTTTTTAGAAAATGAATCGTCGGCTATCTTAGCGACTAAGTCTTCATTTTATTCGCTTATTGTTTCTGTAAAGATCATAGGATGATCTGCAATAATGTAGAAAAAAACCCTGAATTGGCCCCTTCTCCAAACGCGCAGCACCGAAGCCCGCCTGACAGCATTTTTTCAAATTCCACTCGGGTCTCCTTTCCATCTATTCTAAACATCTCCCAACTAATACTCAAAAGAAAAGTCTCCGACAATCACACTCTGCTGCATACGACATCCCCAGCCATATGACACAATACAGACAGTCCACATTCTTTCCTCGCACTATTTCGCTGTGGAACGGCCTCCCTGAAGAAGTTGCCTCCGTTCAATCTCTGGAGGTCTTCAACTTAGGGCATCTCCACTAAACAACCATTCCTCTGTCCCCCTCCCCTCACCCATACCTAAAAATAAACAAAAAAACATACTTGTGAGCACATGTACAGGCACCACTCGCACCTTTTCAGTCAGAAATTCAAGATCTACTAGAAAAAGAATATGAGCTTATTTAAGTCTTTTTTTTGGTGGTAAAATGAAATATCTTTGAATGTATTTTGTTGTCATTGTTTTGGCAAAAATAATAAATCCTGCTATTTGTTCAAATTCTCTGGCTCTAAGCTTTGGTTTATGCATGCAGGCATGCCGCACAACCAGCTGGGGACTTTATCAGGGTCACGTTACTTTTCCTGTGAAGCGGCCTACCACTACTTGAGATGGTGAGATCCTGCGTGTGTGTGTGTCACTCTATGTGTGTGTGTCACTGTGTGTGTGTGTGTATGTCATTCTGTGTGTGTTTGTGTGTGTGTGTCACTGTATGTGTGTGTCACTCTGTGTGTGTCACTTTGCATGTGTGTGTGTGTCACTGTGTGTGTGTCACTCTGTGTGTGACGGGGTGTGTGTGTCACTCTGTGTGTGTGTCACTCTGTGGGTGTGGGTGTGGGTCACTGTGCAAAACTACATAAGTCAGAAGTGAGGCCTCAACTCAACTCAACTTTTATTTTGTTCCTCATAAAAACAAGGATAATGCGGACACGTCAAATATACACACAAGAACCCAAACAATTTATAAAAGAACAACTTGTAATAATTACATGCTATTCTTTCACACTTCACACGCCCCGCTCACCCCAACAACTGCTTGCACGCTCACTTTCATGCAACCCTCCACCCTTCCCACTAGCATCCCACAGGGTTCCCAGGCGCCTTTTAAGTCATTGTGAATTGGTTTTGGGTCAACACAGGGTTCGTGGGGTCCTTTCAGCTGCTTTAAAGTGCTGTGAAATTGATCGGTCATCAAAAGGCCTGTTAAGTCCTTTATATCAGCAAGGAGGTCCTTTCAAATCAGTCAAAGGTCCTTTTAAAATTGGTGCAGTCAGTTTAAATCCTTTAATCGGGCAAAAAAACTAAACTAAGTACCTTGTCATAAGAAAAGAACTCAAAAAAATATATTAAATGAAATAAAATTTGCCAAAAATCGATCGCCTTTGTATCTTTCGAGCAGACGATCTAATTTTAATAGTCACTGTAAATCCGGTCACGTGCGCGAGATTCGGCGAGATATCTTATGCGCCATGTTGAAATTCTTCCCACATGCGGCTGCTTCAGTGCTTGTTTTCAAAATGTAAAAATGCCTGGAAAGTGTTCGTTTTCAGGATCATTGGCTGAGAGGACATTTATAAAGACTGGGTCCGAAAAGTGATGGACAACAAACATGCAGTTCGTTGTGCATATTGTGAAAAAAACATCAACATCTTGTCAATGGGAGAGTCGGTGCTGAAACAACACGCAAACACTGAAAATCACAAGAAAGCTGAAAGAAGGCACAAGGCGGAATCGAGGTGCAATGTGACCGACTTTTTTTGCAAGCAGCAGAAGTACTACTGTAACAACAAATGAATCTGCTCAGCCCCCCCCCAAAAAATAAAAGAATCTGCTCAGCCACAATCATCGGTGTCTGGCTCTGCGCCCACCACGTCTGCAAGTACAACTACAAACAAGGTTTAAATAGGTCCTTTAAAAACAATTGCTGGTCCTTTAAAGGTCCTTTTAAGGTCCTTTTTTGGCACTCTTCCAAGTCCCCACGAACCATGCAACAGGCCTTTTAAGTGCTTTATTTCAGCAAGTAGATCCTTTTAATTCATCAATAGGTCCTTTTAATTTTTGAAAAGTACTGTTAAGTCCTGTTTTATCAAGAAAAAAGTGATAAAGAAACTAACATCTAAAGAAATTATCACCAAAAAACTGGCAGTACGCAAAGTTGTCGGTGTCACAGATTGGAGCAGACAAGTCATTACAAGCTGTGCGAGTCTTTCCGCACCAAGACGTAGTGATTCATTCCATGCGTATTGGAATTGTGCTCTTGGTCAACAATTGGCATTCGGGTATTCTTTCTATCATGAACATGTCATACAATCAGGTTGGCGAAGGTCCTTTTACAATCTTTTGAGGTCCTTATAAGTCCTTTAAAGGTCCTTTTTTCGTTTCATGTTCTAAACCTGGGAACCCTGTCCCATCTCATCACAGCACTTTGGCAATAAAGCATGATCAATGTTCGAAATGGTAGAAAAGTAGGAGACAACAACAAAGTGTTTGACACAACATTCCATAGCCTACAGGGGGCTGCTGCAACTCAGTGTGTGTGTGACACTAACAGTGATGTGCCCCGGTCATAGGACATTGACCTATTAAAATTGAAAATGTCCTATTGTGCTCTCCCCTGTCAGGACGAAATGTCTTATTAAATTTTTAACACTGGCACGCTTTGTCTTATTGATTTCTGCAAGAGCCAGGACATTGTCCCATTGATTTATCTTGTCTCGGGATAGTTTGTCCTGTCACTTTTCGATCGTCGGTGCATCACTGGTGTAATGATGAATTGTTCATGATAGGTGTTTAATTAGAAAATTGGGTAAAGGTCAAGATGTGCCCCGCCCCTTACATTTCTCGGCTCTCCTCGCATTTTCACACTTGCCTTTCTTACCAAACATTATTCATTAAGCTGTATTTTATGAACCTTTTCAGATAATTATCTTTGTTGAATAATTAATAGCAGTCATGATAAAGGCCATTATCTAATAGGACCCCCCCCCCCCCCCCCCCCCCCATGTAGTGCAGTACACACAACAGCCGCAGAGCATTTGTCACAGTCCTGGTTCATTGCCTTTTTGTCCGTCTTGCCTTTATCTTCTACTATTATTGAATGCATGTGTTTAATTATGTAAATGGATGAAAATTAGTGTTAAATATAGCAAACGATAGAGGATGAAGTACTCAATCTGCAGTAAGAAAGGCAAGACTGAAAAAATGGAAACAACCGAGAAATGGGGGATCATCTTTACCTTTGCTGAAAATCTATCTGCAGCAAGAGCCTCCTGTTGTTTTCTAACCCCTTTATGTCTTTGATTTTAATATGTTGCCTGGCTGATTACTCAATGTTATATCAAGAACATGGGAAAATGCTGATTGAATCAAATATTACTTCGATCTTGGTATACATTTTCTACACTCAGCTTGCTGTGTGAAAAATAAGTGCAAGTAGCATAGAATTTTATTGTGAACCTGGAAATGTGCAGGTGATCGCTAATACAGTATCTCTAAGCTTACATAATATTTCTGTGTCCAGCTTAGCGTGTGAGAAGCCCTTTGACGGCGCCCAGGGAAACCTGAAGCGACTGTTTGAGAAGAACCAAACCCGACTCAGGAACCGAAACCACATGGCTCGCGACCTCCCGCCGGAAACGCAGAGGTAACACGCATCATTCATACTGCTTTTTGTTTGTTTGTTGTTGGGGTGTTTTTGTTGTTTTTATCAGATCTTGTTTTGCATGAACCAGGGAATGAGTCTGAAATTCAAGTGTAAAATGTTTTGTCAGAAGAAGTGAACATTTTTTTTTTTAAATTTCAAACAATATGAAGCAAACATTGTAAATAAAAAATTAAAAAATTGTTGTTTTTATGTAAACAGCTTTTGATACATATTTGTTGGACTTTTTTTTTTAATGCATTTCAGATGTCAGTTTAAGATTGTTTGCATGTCAAGCTACAAGTGGTGTGGCATACTGACAAGCTTCTGGCTAAGTGTTTGTTGTATTGAAACAAAATAAGTCTTCAGCACACCAGAACAACCCCTTTATCAACAGGACTGTTTTAATGCAAACAAGTTGTTCTTGGAAACCTGTCCTTTTCCTAATCCTATGCAGATTCCTTTTTTTTTGGATTGATACATGATCTGGTTTTCAGACCCCTGGACATACAACGGTTCTTTGTGGGCTATCTGAGGCTGATGGAGATTTTCTCTGGACCCGAAGATAGGTAAGTAATGACAATGCGTATATTTTATCCCCAGTAAGGAGATTCTCAGTCAGTAGTGTCTAAAGCATCTTCCTTGTATTACATTGCTTGGTGAATCTTGGGGAATGGGTGTTTTCAGGGTGAGTGTTGGCAGACCTGCCTACTGCTATGATTTGGCCGTAGCAGCTACGAAAAATAAAGCTTCACTACGGAGCTACGGCAACCTTATCGTTGCTACGAAAAAACAAAATTGCCGCCGCATTTTATTTTTGCTTATGCTGTTCCCGCTTTTGTCTGTTTCTAAGAGCAGATGCCGTGTCACGCGCGATAACCTAGTCACTTCCGTTTTTATCAAAGTGACTGCGCATGCGTTCTTATTGCTTTCTCTGGGGGAAAAAATGGCGGACTCCAGCAGCAGTAGCGATTCGGGAGATGTTTCAAACGAAGAAAAACGAACCCAAACCAGAAACCGAAAATCATCTGCCACACCATCTTGTTCTAAGAAAAAAACATCGGCCTGCCGCACAAGTTTTCAAATAGCTTACATGGAGGAGTGGCCTTGCATCGTCAGAAGTTGACTCAGTGCGAACCATGCTCACTGCAACCTCTGCGATGCAGACTTCTCTGTGAATCATGGCGGTAGAGACGATTGCCGTCAACACGTTCAATCGGCGAAACATAAGCAGTGCGTTTCGGCTCAGGAAGAGAACAAATCGATTGCCATCGTTTGTGGATGCTACGGAAAAAATTGCCATGCTACTGGAAATTGATGGCTGGGCTACTGATTGGGAAAATTCCAAGTAGGCAGGTCTGTGTTGGGGAACTACAGTTTTGCTGTAATCTTGGTGAATGGGTCTTTTCAGCGTGAGTGTTGGGGAACTGCATTTATGCTGTAGTCTTGGTGAATGGGTGTTACGCAGCTGCAGTTTTGTATAATCTTGACGGATGGGTGTTTTCAGTGTGAGTGTTGGGGAACTACAGTTATGCTGTAATCTTGGTGAATGGGTGTTTTCAGCGTGAGTGTTGGGGAACTGCAGTTATGCTGTAATCTTGGTGAATGGGTGTTACGCAGCTGTAGTTTTGCTATAATCTTGACGGATGGGTGTTCTCAGTGGTAGTGTTGGGGAGCTGCAGTTATGCTATGATCTGGGTGTGTTCAGTGTGAGCGTTGGGGAGCTGCAGTTTTGCTATGATCTGGGTGTGTTCAGTGTGAGCGTTGGGGAGCTGCAGTTATGCTATGGTCTGGGTGTGTTCAGTGTGAGCGTTGGGGAGCTGCAGGGCATGTGCCAGCAGAGCCTGCAGGACTTCAACCTGTGCATGTTCTACGAGCCCTCCACCTCGCCGGGGGTCCACCACGACGATGACGACGACGAGGACGACGACTGGGAGGACCTGTCCTCCTCAGACCAACCCCAGTACCTGGACGACGACATCATCTTCAAGATCACCACCACCCTGGTCAGCCAGATCTATCTCCTGCAGAACATCGGTATGGGAAAAAGAGGCAAAGAATTTTTAGTACAGACAAACCTCTATTTTAAGACTTCCAAAATGTCCGGAAAAATCGGTCGTAAATTGGAGGGGTCGTATGACGGAGGTTTTCACTGGCAGCCGTAGAAAAAAAAAGTTCAGCACAGTTCATACTCTCTTCTCCATGCACACATACAATGACATATTAAAACTGGATTTGGGTCTTTCCAACTCCATAGGATTGTGCAATCGATATTACAGTTTCACTTCGCCGACTTCTTTTAATCACCTCCACTCTCGTCCAAAGTCACTGGTTTTCTTTTTCAAAGTCAGTGGTTTTCGTGCTTTTCCTACGCTCTCCGCCATCTTTTCTACAACAAGGGAAGCGACTCCGCTTTCAGGCCCTTGACCGTGGTTGTTTCCCGTTGCTCGAAGTCTATGCAGACGACAGCAACGGTCGTAAAAACCAACAAAATGGCGGTCGTAAGTCGCGTTTTAGAGGAAGTCGTTTAAGAGAGGTCGTTTACATAGTATAATGCATCTGTGCCAGCAAATCCGGTCTCAAATGAGAGGTGGTCGCTTAACAGAGGGTCGTAAAATAGGGGTTTGTCTGTAGTGGAAAAATCTAAATTGTTTGCTTATATTCCATATTTTTCGGACTATAAGGCAATAACTTTTTCGCAGAGTGACACCCCTGAGCCTTATAATATGACTAATATGCAGTGGAACCTCCCTTATAAGACTTTCAAAAATCATCCAAAATGAGGTCTTATAAGGGATGGGGTCTTATAAGGGAGGTAATTTTAATACTTGCAAAGAAGGGCAATGTCTCAAGGAAGTAGGTCTTATGTGGGAGGGAGTCTTATAATGGGAGGTCTTATAAGGGAGGTTCCACAGTATACCATATTTTTTTGACTATAAGGCAATAACTTTTTCCCAGATGGACACCCCTGAGCCTTATAATATGACTAATATGCTAGGAAAATATAATAACAAAATCTGATTATTTTTTTGGTATTCAACAATTTTTTAGTCCTTCTCTTCATTCATCCCACAATTCATGTTTTCACTCACTCTTTCATCCCATCAACAACAACATACATACATACATATATATACACAGAAAAAAATGAAAAATCTGAATTTGGTGTTTAAATTTTAGGAGCGCACCTTATAGTCCAAAGTTTAAAACAAAAATTATTTTTAAATGGTTTTCCAAATCACCACCACCCTAGCCAGCCAGATCTACCTGCTGCAGAATATTAGTTGGTGGGATTCAGTTGTGTGTGTGTGTGTGCTTTCCCATCATATCCAACTATGTAGAAAAGTGGAGAAAGGTGGCATAGTGGTTAAGACGTTTGCCTGCCCAAATACAATGCCTGACTGCAGCGTGAGTGACCCGGGTTGGAATCCCGGCCTCGCCCTTTCTTTCTAGCTAGACAGGAAAATCGAACTGAACGTCCAGTTCTTCGGATGGGGACTTAAAGCTAGTCTGACCCGTGCGCTTTGCGCACGTAAAAATCCCACGGCAGTTGAAAGTGGGTAAGAGCAGGGAGAACTCCCGCTGCCTGGTATGGCCAAATTGATAGCTAGGTTTTCCGAGTGTGCCCACACCCCCTCCTCACCCTATGCCGTTGTTGGGAAACTGAACGTCGAACTTTGTCAACTTTTTTGTTTGAATAATTTTCTCTGCAGCTTATATACTGCTGCGGCTTATATGTGATTAAATACCTAATATGTAAATTTAAGAGATGCGGCTTATATACAGGTACACCTTATAGTCCAGGTTTTACAGTA
>JAGGCT020001410.1:0-25000 GCA_017654935.2 Phymorhynchus buccinoides
GCTGCACCTTTTACAAAAGGTGAAAAATAAAAGGTAGAGACCAATTCCATTTTAAAATCCACCTCTCTATTGCAGTTATTTTATAGAGCGAGCTTTTTTATTTGTTCAATCCTTAGGGTGGGTTCACATAAGTTCCGTACGGAAACCCATAAGTAAAAGAAAGAAGGGTAAAAATTTACGGGTTAGGGGAAATACGGACACGCGCGCAAATCTTTTCCCTTCTTTCTTTACTTATTTATGGATTGCGCACGGGTTTCCGCACAGAATCTCCCCATGTATGTGTACGTACCCATAGTCTTCTAGTTCCAACATGCTATGTAGTTCTATCTGTGCATGCTCACATTGTCACTCGTAAACACACACTACTGCTTGTCACCAATGTATGTGGTGTGACACCCGCTTTATCAGTATAGTGTTATGCACATTTACGAACTCCAGACAGTACAAAACAGTAAGTGTGCTTACGCTTTAATGAATTGATTCTCATGTCTCTTCCAAACAATAACAAGAATACACGTACACATGCGTGAATACCTACCAACACTGTAAATATTCATCAGAATATGTTGTTGCTGTTTTCGTTCCCCAGCTTAAACGCTCTGGGGGCACACCCAATGCTATGTGAACATTTCGCATGGCCTTGGGTGGGAAGATTACGTGTATGGCTGCTTTTAAAGGGCCCCGCCACATGGGCGGCCATACTCCGACTTCAGGGGACTTCGCTCCATTCATGGAGCCACCCACACATTCACTCCACCCGTGGAGTGACAACAACCAACAATTCTTTACGGCGTGTAGGGAGTACTGCTACTGGTAAAGACAGCTTCCATTGGGCACAGCCGCATCATTTTAATATTGGCCATGGGTCAATTTCACTTGCATCACATGTACAGACACAGTGAATAGCCAAGGGCCCTTGGCCGATCAGAATATAAAAGTGTGCATTTATTTTCAGAAGTCTTTTACATGTAAATATATACAATGCATTAAATTTCCAGTTAGGTCGATTTTTCCCCCCCACATTTCTATCACTGACAAATTCCTCTTGGATGTTCTAGGATGATTTCCAATCCATCCTTATTCGCTGCTTAAATGAGAGAATATCAATCACGCTGTGCAACGGAACATTTGCAGAGAATAGTGTGCTTTTCTGGCCCTGCAATCATGCGTGCGTCTTAGACAGTCAACACGGGTAGTAGTATGTAGATTAGGCTAAACAGCCAATCGTTTTGGGGAGTTTAGTCTAATTTACATACTACTACCTGTGTTACTGTCTAAGACGCACTCGTGACTGCAGGACCCGCTCAATACCGCAACACAAATAATTGGAAGAAAAATAAATATGACTGGCAATTTGATTCCAGAATTATTTTTTTTTTTAAAGAAAAGTCAATTTATTATGTACATAGTTTTAGTCTGGCTTTTATTAAGACATGTTGAATGAATTCAAGCACACAAATATATGTTCAGAAATAAACTTTAGTTCGATTCAGACCAACACAAACCAATACTATACATTACAGCAGTATACCGTAATGGTTTTTTGTATCCTCAAAAGTAAAAAAGGCATGCAACATGATTAATTATTTTATATCTGTTGGTTGTGACATTTAGGAAACAAATTTGTCACAACAAATGTCATTGTATGGTTTGTTATTGTCTGTTCAAGCACTGTGTATTATCTAAATCTTTGCATTATTAGTTTTTTTAATCTTTTTCATACCAACCAATATTTCTCAACAAAAACGTTAATTTACCACATTTGCCTGCACAAAGCAAAGGTTTGGATTCCTATTTCTGAACAACAGTTATTCATATTTAGAGCACTAAAACAAAATCATATTCATCACCATCGCTTCTGTAAAAGTTTACATCAGTAACAAAATCAGAAATCAAAAGCTTATTACTCGTCTCACACACTGATAATGTTCCGTTTTGAAATGCATAAACCTGGAAAATAAACCACAGAAAAAATCATCACAGCGCGACAAGTCTTATCATTGTTCTTACAGTATCTCTCTCTCACTGAGCCACACCAATAGGTGGCAGCACTTTGTGACGATCCGACCCCGGCCGATTCTCGTGCCCCGACCCCAGCCGACCAGCGGACGGAGGGCGCGCCTCGGGAATCCCCCGCGGCTTGGAAGCCGAATTGTAGCCCTTCTCCGCGATCAGCGTCAGCGGGTTCACCTTCTCTGTGGGGAGGTTATCCGTGGGGGCGGGCTGTGTCGCGGCCTGGGTCCCGCCGCCCCCAGGGGGCGCTTTGGAGGATCCGGGGCGCTGGAGCTCCGTGGCGGAGTCGAGGTCGGAGAGGTTGGAGGAGGAGGAGACGTTGGAGGTGGTGGAGTCTGGGGAGGCGGGGATGTCGGGGTGGGTGGTGAGGGCGTTGAGGTTGTTGTTGGCGGCGGACATCACGCGGTCGTCGGGCGTGTCCTCCTGGCCCAGCCCCACCTGCTCCTCCACCGTCTGGGGGGCCGTGCGCGGGAACCTAAAAAAAGACGAGACATCTTTAAAAAAACACATTTTTTCTGCTTTTTTATCACTTCTGAACCTTAAAGACCCACCAGATCACGTGTCAAAATCACGGGTTTCACAGGTTTTTCCTCTTATAGCTGGAAAGAAATCTTGTTTTGACCAGGTCTCACTACCATACAAATGCCCCCAAATTCAAAGCGATACATCATTTTAAAGAGCAGCCTCAATTTGAACATGGAGACATCTCTATATGGGTCACAGCTACCCAGAAAAAAACAAGGGACTTAATCGTGGCGCGTCTGTGTCTTTAAGCTATTTTCCTTATCTGTTTACCTTTACGATTTTGCCTTAATTTTTACTAAACAAAAGTCAAATTACGGTGACGGGAAAAAACAAAAACAACACCACAGTTGCGTCGGCAAGCGATGCTTTTGAAACAATGCGGTGAAAAGTAATTCCGGTTCCCAGCACACAACACACATCCATTTATTTTCATTCTGTTTCAAGATGGCGTCAAAGCGACCGCGTGGTGAGAGTTCTAGGTCAAATGATCCAAAATCTGATGGAAAGACACCAAAGAAAAGGCAAATACATGGTTTAAAAAATGTTTTAAAAAGTCTCCCAGTGCACTGTTGCTTGCATATAATTGTGTAATTACAAATAGTTTTCTTGTTAATCGGGTTTTGTGAAGAAAAACAATCGGCCACGTGTTGGATTACATTTTTTTTTCAAAATTACTATTTTTTTTGTTTCAGAAATTACAAATTTGCAAAATAGGGGTACACAGGTCTGTATTTTCGGACTATAAGGCGCACCCCCCAAATAAGACACAACATTCAGATTTTGTTTTTCTTATTTTCTTACTATATTATTAGTCATGTTATAAGGCGCAGGGGTCTCAGTCTGGGGGAAAAGTATCGCCTTATAGTCATAAAAATATGGTACACCTCAAGAAACCCTCACATGTTGGCTGTTCTAACATGTCCCAGTAGTGTTTCTGAGGATTCAACCTATTTACACCTCAAGAAACCCTCACATGTTGGCTGTTCTAACATGTCCCAGTAGTGTTTCTGAGGATTCAACCTATTTACACCTCAAGAAACCCTCACATGCTGGCTGTTCTAACATGTCCCAGTAGTGTTTCTGAGGATTCAACCTATTTACACCTCAAGAAACCCTCACATTTTGGCTGTTCTAACATGTCCCAGTAGTGTTTCTGAGGATTCAAACTATAATAATAATGTGAATTTATATAGCGCTCTTTCTCACATGAGTTCAGTGCGCTTTACATTGATAACAAGAACATTAAAGGCAAACAAATAATTAATCATTAGAAAGTAAAATAAGCACGATGCTTACACACAACGTTCTCTTACTTCCTTACTCACACACACACACACACACGCACGCACGCACGCACACGCACACATACACACACATGCATGCGCACACGCACACAATTAATTATACAAGAGTAAAATAGTTACAACATGAACATTCTAAGAAGAAACATAGAGACCACATTCACATTCCCAATCAAGTTTGAATACAATACTGCAACTTGAAATAAAATCATACTGCCATCGACATACCAATTACATAACTAATTATAATAGACAAAGTTTGCAAAAACAAAAATACCCTTCTACCTCATTACAAGCATTTAAAGCATTTACAAGACGTAGACATTCTACATACAAAATACGAATAATAAAATAATTGTAAATACATTTTTTACAAGATTTCTGCAATAAAACGGACCCCCCCCCCCCCCCCACACCTCACACACAAACACTAATCAATCATAATATGTCCGAAACAAGTGAGTTTTAAGGGCAGAGCGAAAGGCGGAAATAGAGTCAGATGAGCGGACATGTTGTGGGAGGGAATTCCATAAGTGAGGTGCTAAATAGTAGAAAGATCGTTCACCAAACGATTTCGTGTGGACCATATTACATTTACACTTCAAGAAACCCTCACATTTTGGCTGTTCTAACATGTCCCAGTAGTGTTTCTGAGGATTCAACCTATTTACACCTCAAGAAACCCTCACATTTTGGCTGTTCTAACATGTCCCAGTAGTGTTTCTGAGGATTCAACCTATTTACACCTCAAGAAACCCTCACATTTTGGCTGTTCTAACATGTCCCAGTAGTGTTTCTGAGGATTCAACCTATTTACACCTCAAGAAACCCTCACATTTTGGCTGTTCTAACATGTCCCAGTAGTGTTTCTGAGGATTCAACCTATTTACACCTCAAGAAACCCTCACATTTTGGCTGTTCTAACATGTCCCAGTAGTGTTTCTGAGGATTCAACCTATTTACACCTCAAGAAACCCTCACATTTTGGCTGTTCTAACATGTCCCAGTAGTGTTTCTGAGGATTCAACCTATTTACACCTCAAGAAACCCTCACATTTTGGCTGTTCTAACATGTCCCAGTAGTGTTTCTGAGGATTCAACCTATTTACACCTCAAGAAACCCTCACATTTTGGCTGTTCTAACATGTCCCAGTAGTGTTTCTGAGGATTCAACCTATTTACACCTCAAGAAACCCTCACATTTTGGCTGTTCTAACATGTCCCAGTAGTGTTTCTGAGGATTCAACCTATTTACACCTCAAGAAACCCTCACATTTTGGCTGTTCTAACATGTCCCAGTAGTGTTTCTGAGGATTCAACCTATTTACACCTCAAGAAACCCTCACATTTTGGCTGTTCTAACATGTCCCAGTAGTGTTTCTGAGGATTCAACCTATTTACACCTCAAGAAACCCTCACATTTTGGCTGTTCTAACATGTCCCAGTAGTGTTTCTGAGGATTCAACCTATTTACACCTCAAGAAACCCTCACATTTTGGCTGTTCTAACATGTCCCAGTAGTGTTTCTGAGGATTCAACCTATTTACACCTCAAGAAACCCTCACATTTTGGCTGTTCTAACATGTCCCAGTAGTGTTTCTGAGGATTCAACCTATTTACACCTCAAGAAACCCTCACATGTTGGCTGTTCTAACATGTCCCAGTAGTGTTTCTGAGGATTCAACCTACGTATTTACACCTCAAGAAACCCTCACATTTTGGCTGTTCTAACATGTCCCAGTAGTGTTTCTGAGGATTCAACCTATTTACACCTCAAGAAACCCTCACATGTTGGCTGTTCTAACATGTCCCAGTAGTGTTTCTGAGGATTCAACCAATTTTCACCTCAAGAAACCCTCACATTTTGGCTGTTCTAACATGTCCCAGTAATGTTTCTGAGGATTCAACCTATTTACACCTCAAGAAACCCTCACATGTTGGCTGTTCTAACATGTCTCAGTAGTGTTTCTGAGGATTCAACCTATTTACACCTCAAGAAACCCTCACATTTTGGCTGTTCTAACATGTCCCAGTAGTGTTTCTGAGGATTCAACCTATTTACACCTCAAGAAACCCTCACATTTTGGCTGTTCTAACATGTCCCAGTAGTGTTTCTGAGGATTCAACCTATTTACACCTATGTTTGTTTGTTTGTTTTACTAAATCCGCCTAGCATATGATAGATAAAACCACAATGATGCAAGTTTTCCTAGCAATGAAAATATACCAAGTTTTACTTTTAAGGCTTAAGGTTTACATTCTGAACTGAAGCAGCTTTAATTGTGAGTGATTATGTGAAAACAAGCCCCAAATTTTTTTTATTTTTTTATAGCACAACCATTTTGGAGCAGACATTAAAAGTACTGGACAATTTAGAACAATAACAACACAAAGTGAACAGAACATTGCATTCGGGTCAAAGTCATGGGGATCAGTATGTTCTGGGGAGATGTCGATGGACGGATGTGGTAGTGCCTTCAGAGGAGGACATCACTCACACTGGCTCCACAACTAAGACATTATTACCGTCAGTAGGGAGGGGGCTTAGTAGGTGCTGTCCTGCATATGTCAGCTCAGAACAGGCTCCACTGAACTCCACCCAAGATGACTCAGCAGCAGTGCAGTGTCTCCTCTTGTGGTTGCCTCCGGATGGCCTAACATAGATTAGCTCCCCATGACTGCTGGTTTCGGATTCTGTGACCTGAACCAGCCAGGGTGTGGCTGCAAGTTGGGACTTGGAATGAGCGGCGTGGGAGCAATGCCATTGTATGGACCAGAAGATGGGACAGCAAAAAAAAAGTGAACAGGACATTGCAGTCTACTTCTTCTGCGTTCCCAGGTCATAAGGCCACAATGGGTACGTATGTGTCCGTTTTCCAGTTTTAACTGGTCTCCTCACTGCATTCAGCCGACACATTCCGATTTCGGAGGAGCTCAAAGGAGAAAACTATGAATTATGTATATTTTTGGGGGGAAAAGGCAGGAGAATGGGCTAAAAAGCCAGAAAAATAGTAGATGACACAAAGTAAGAAAAAAGGCCGAGTCAAAGAGAGAGACATTATTAGAGGAAGTTACAAGCACAGAACTTCCAGAAGGTGGAACTATTTGTACGGAAGACCCCCCAGTATCCCCACGGGGGGTGGGGGCAGAGTACTGACTGCGTCAAGATCTGCTCATAGATGGGCGGGACATAGCCGGCCACCACTTCCTTGGCTGCACTGTGACGACGCTTGAACGATTCCTCCTCCTGTGGGAACACATCAAACACAAACTTGTAACAAGAGGCAAAACCTTCAAGGCTCACTCATCCAGGAACATGTTGGACAACAACAAACAAAGATTGAGGGGGGTTTCTAAAGTACAAGTTTGCCCCCCAAAAAATAAAAAGTACAAATGAAACTATCGTTAATGGATACAACTAAAAAATTTAAAAAAGTGCCCGTGCCGAGAATCATACCCGGAACCATACCGGAACCATTGGCATGACAGACAGACAGACACTCTACCAATGAACTATTGAGGCTTTCAGTGTTGATGAGTTTCCTAACTCATGTTGCCTGTTGAATACTCTCTAACCCACTAATCTAAAATGTTATCTGTTTACAGTGTTGTTTTAAGTATTTAATTATTCAAATCATTGTTTGAAAGCTTGCATAGACATCTATATGTGTGCAAAGTTTGAACAATGTATGCCTTCTATTTCCCAAGAAAATGCCAACGTTAAAGTTTGGAGATTAGACCACAGACGCAACACACACATACACACACACATGTACACACAACTGAACAACTGTCATACTAAAGACTCACTTCGTGTTAACTTTGTTAATACGAGTGAGCCAAAAAGGAGAGCACAGAGCTTCACAACATTCTAAGGGCTTGTGTACATTACACGCAGAAACCCATGTCAGGGCTTCTGAAAACGTACAGATTGTGCGTATTTACGCACTAGAGCTCTTGAATCACCCCCTAGAATCTGAAACTGGGGATGCACTAGAAAAATTATTTTTAGCATTCGCAATGCCACTGGGACCCTCTTTCCCGCCTCTAGGACCCTCTATACTGTAAATGAAGGAGTCCCTGGGACCCCTTGTTTTGCGGGACGATTGGGAGATGTGAAAGATGACGAGTCCATCCACTGACCACGATGCCCCGTCCAGCCGCGGAGCCCATCTGTCCCCGGACCTGGGACATGCTGTCTGGGATAGAGGGCTTGGACCAGGTCCGGGCGCCCATGGCGTTGGTGGAGGCCCCGCCCGTCAGAGCCTGGTACGTCTCCCCCTCCGTCAGGTCGTTGGTCTGGTACGGCTGGCTGCTCACGTCCGGGGTGCTGGGGCTGACGCCCAGGTAGTCCATCACCAGGCGGCGGAGCTTGCGGTAGGCGTCTCCTATGTCCTCTGAAATGATAGGATGCCATACCTTTAGCATACATTTATCATACTGTTTAGATAGGGCTGGCTGCTCACGTCTACGGCTGACGCCTAGGCAGTCCATTACAAGGGGGTGGAGCTTATGGTAAGCATCTCCTATGTCCTCTGAAATGATAGGATGCCATACCTTTAGCATACATGTATCATACTGTTTAGATAGGGCTGGCTGCTCACGTCCGGAGTGCTGGGGCTCACGCCCAGGTAGTCCATTGATAATTGATGGAGCTTGCGGTAGGCGTCTCCTATGTCCTCTGAAATGATAGGACGCAATACTTTCAAAATAAAAATCATGAGGAAACCGTTAAGAGATACATATAATGCGAGAGCTGCCTAGGTACTCCATTGATAATTGATGGAGCTTGCGGTAGGCTTCTCCTATGTCCTCTGAAATGATAGGACGCCATACTTTCAAGATGAAAATCACGAGGAAACAGTTAAGAGATGCATATCATGAGGCGTCTCCTATGTCCTCTGAAATGATAAAGTACCATACCTTTAGCATCCATGTATCATACTGTTTACATAGGGCTGGCTGCTAACGTCTACGGCTGGTGCATATAGGCAGTCCATTACTAGGGGGCAGAGCTTATGGTAAGCATCTCCTATGTCCTCTGAAATGATAAAGTACCATACCTTTAGCATACATTTATCATACTGTTTACATAGGGCTGGCTGCTCACGTCTACGGCTGGTGCATATAGGCAGTCCATTACTAGGGGGCAGAGCTTATGGTAAGCATCTCCTATGTCCTCTGAAATGATAAAGTACCATACCTTTAGCATACATTTATCATACTGTTTACATAGGGCTGGCTGCTCACGTCTACGGCTGGTGCATATAGGCAGTCCATTACTAGGGGGCAGAGCTTATGGTAAGCATCTCCTATGTCCTCTGAAAGTCAAGGGGACAGAATTTAATGATAAATAGTGTGTTTGGGCTGGTCGCTGGTGGGATAGGGCTGGCTGCTAACATTGGTTGTACGAGAGCTGATTCCTAGGTAGTTCATTACTACGTGGCAGAGTTTACGATAGGCTTCTCCTATGGCCTCCGAAATAATAAAGCATCATACTTTAAATTAAAGTTTAAGGCCTATGCCGGGTTAAGCTAGAGCTGGCTTCTCATGTCCGGAGTGCTGGGGCTGACGCCTTGGTAGTCCATCATTAGGCGACAGAGCTTGCGGTAGGCGTCTCCTATGACCTCTGAAATAATAAAATATTAAACTTTCAATGTACATTTACCATACTATGAATAGACGGATCTGGCTGATTACATTGGGAGTGCAGGGGCTGATGCCTTGGTAGTCCATCACCACGCAGCTGAGCTTATGACAGGCAAAACAAGGAGAACAGGTTCAGTGAGAATAGAAAAAAAAAGAACTTGCTGAACAGAACCAAAGCCCCACACTGGCTCAGACTGCTAAAGGCGCCTCCAATGTCCTTGGAAATTCGCAGAGAAAGAGTTAAACGATAATTGGCAGACAACTCATATATGTGCTCTGTGTGCATCTATGAAAGCAAATGATTGAATGACCCCCATGTGTGACAGCATGCTCTTCAGTTCAGGCATTTCTACACTCAAGCAATCGGAGGCAACATTTTTTTCTTCTGGAGGGCTGTCGGGTCTGAATTTGTTTTGTTTTTTAAAGAGAAGAAGCATTAAAATTATTATGGAGAAGATACCCACCATTGCTGATCCTCATGTCAAAGAATCTCGGGTGATCCTGATTGTATTTGCAGTAGATGTCAGCTCTCTTGTACAATGATGATGATGATAATGATGATGATCCCAATGATAATGTCAACAATGATGACAATACAGACCACTACTGATCATGTCAAAGAATCTCAAATGAACCGGATACTTGCAGAAGATGTCAGCTCTATACAGCGTACTCTCCATCTTGTCTAATTCTTCTTCTTCTTTTGCGTTCCCAGGCCAAAAGGACATAATGGGTAAGGTACGTATGTGTCCGTTTTCAATTTTCACTGGTCTCCCCACTGCGTACAGCTAACCCATTTCGATTTCGGAGGAGCTCCAAGGAGAAAATTATTTTTAAGATTTTTTTTTTAAAGGCAGGAGAATGGGCCAATAAAGCAGAAAGATAGTAGATGACAGCAAGCAAAAGGTAAAGGCAGAGTCAAAGAGAGCGACAGATTAGAGGAAGTTACAAGCACAGAACTTCGAGAAGGTGGGGGAACTATTTATACAAAAGACCTCCCACGGTATCCCCACTGGGGACCAAAACATGATAATCTCAGTGACAATCACAATGACGCCCACCGGTGCTGATCATCATGTCGAAGAATCCCGGGTGGTCCTGGTTGTACTTGCAGTAGACGTCGGCTCTCTTCAGCGTGCTCTCCATCTGGTCCTCCGTGTAGATGCCACGGTCCCTCAGGCGATGCTCGTGGGCCTCTTTGTCCAGAGGCATCACCAGGATGTAGCGAGGCTCAAAGTACGTGTTCTTCAGCGTCAGCACTCCCTGGAGATTACAACATCAACAACCCCCGGAGTCAGAGTGTGGCTTCCCACATGGCGGGGTAATCAAAACCGGTCACACACGCAATGTTCTCATCCCCAGCTGATGCATTTGTACTATAGTATAGTGTGGCTGCCCACATGGCGGGGTAATCAAAACCGGTCACACACGCAATGTTCTCATCCCCAGCTGATGCATTTGTACTATAGCATAGTGTGGCTGCCCATGTGGCGGGGTAATCAAAACCGGTCACACACGCAATGTTCTCATCCCCAGCTGATGCATTTGTACTATAGTGTTCCAGTGCTTCGGCTGTTCGGATGATCCCTGGAGTCTTTTAGCCAGGGTACGACAACAACAACAAACAACATAACATCAACATCATTATAATCGCCATCATCATAACTTCCACTTTCTTCTTCTTTCTCATTATCATCATCGCTATTGTTGTCACTATCAATTTTTTTTTTTAGCCAGGGTACGACAACAACAACAAACAACATAACATCAACATTATAATCGCCATCATCATAACTTCCACTTTCTTCTTCTTTCTCATTATCATCATCGCTATTGTTGTCACTATCAATATCTCTATCAATATCATCAATCGTCACATCAACATCATTGTCATTATCATCATCAGTATTAGTTCTTGTATGGGTTTTTTTCAGGTGTTGGCACGATTCAGATGAGATTGAGATGTAGTGGCTAATCTCAATGGCATTCAGTGCTTGCATGCACGTGTGTGCATCCATGCCCATACTGGTATGAAGATTAGGAAGAGGAAGTGCTGGTCACAAGTGTTGAACAAGCCAGCAAAAGGTGATAAACGTTTTCTGCGTTCCCAATGGGAACAACATGTTAAATATGTATGTGTCCGGTGTTCAGTTTCCACTGGTCTCCCCACTACATTCAGCCGACACATTCCAATTTTGAAGGAACTCAGAAAGAGAAAATTCTTTGGAAGATTTAGAAAAACGAAACAAAACAGGAGAATGGACCAATAAGGCAGAAAAAAACAGTAGATGATAGTATGAAAAGGAAATGATAGTCAAAGGAGTGATAGAGGAAGTTGCACAGAACATCCAGAAGGAAGAAGAACTATTTGTACTGACAGATCCCTCAGTACAGTGGAAGCTCGCCTAACAGACACCTCAGTATGGCGGACACCCCGGTAATCTGGACAGTTTTACTCAGTCTCTTCCCTTCTTATTCATTACTAAAAAAAGTCTCCAGTACAGCGACCACCTCGAAATTACAAACAGTTTTGGCCAGTCTGTAGGGAGGTTGGTATACAGAGGTTCCACTGTATTTCCACAGGGGAGAATGACAAGATCATAGTAGAGATGACCATTGGCCACACACTGACCTCTAGCTCCATGTGGACCACACAGGCCAGTCCATCCCTGGCCACCACCTCGATGGACTCCATCTGTAGACCGTACCAGTAGTCGTGCTGTTTGCTGGTCTGTAGGAACTGACCCTGTAGACAATATACGATACGTTATTAATCATGATATATCTGACCATCCCTGGCCACCACCTCAATGGACTCCATCTGTAGGCCATACCAGTGGTCATGCTGTTTGCTGGTCTGTAGGAACTGACCCTAACAATGCATTATTAATCATGATATATCTGACCATCCCTGGCCACCACCTCAATGGACTCCATCTGTAGGCCATACCAGTGGTCATGCTGTTTGCTGGTCTGTAGGAACTGACCCTAACAATACATCATCATGATATATCTGTCCATCCCTGGCCACCACTTAAATGGACTCCATCTGTAGAGCAAAATAATGTGGAGGGCAAGTAGTTTTAAGTTCATATCATCTAATCCCACTCACTCAGAATCGCCTGTTTCTTCTGGCTTTATGTTTTTTCAAGCATTATATAACAATCTTGAATAATGACAAATTCACATTGGGAACAAAGCCCTTTGCACGTGTTAATCCTAAATTCATTTGTCATTTAGATTTCTCTGTGATCAATGAGGATAATTTTAGCAACTACAATACAGCAAGGCATTCCAGTTTGGTGAGAACCTACATGTACCATACTGTTCAGACTCTAAGCCACACCTTATTATAAGGCGCACCTCACCCCACCCCAAAGTTTACACAAAATTCAGATTTCATTACTACAGTGGAGTACACTTAACACAAAGCTGGATAACACAAAATATTGGTTCACACACAAAGATCTGTTTGAACGGACGAAACCCCTCTCTATTATTACCTTAAAAAGATTGTTTTACACACAGATTTTCTTCTCAGCACAACATTAACCCTCTTATATTCGGATTGTTTGAGACCAAACTTCTGCTAGATTTCGTATTCTTTTGGCAAATGTAGCCCAAAATGGGTTAGTGTGGTTTATGCTTCACCATTGCTAGAAATAAATGTCTACAGCCATACAATTTTGCATGTGTGGTCATGAGGCTTTGTTCGCGGGTGTGAAGTGTGTTTTGTGTGTCTCAGAGTGAAGGGTCGTGTCAGTGTCAACTAAATGTCACCAAATGTGTCACATATTATGGTTAACATTGTAAAACAGCACACTGACATGCAGTTTATTCATGCACATGCACGTTACTAGGGTGAAAATGAAAGCTGAAGCCTACCTCACCTAGTCTGTACTCTGTCCGTCACTTCAGTTCATACTGCTAATCCAGTGAGTGACACAGAAAATTGTCAACTGTCACCAATAAAACCTATTTGGATGTAGTTCAAACCACAACTGTACATTGTTTGTATACACTTCCACACACTGTTATACACTTTATAAAAAAAACACACACACTCAACCAGAGCTGTACAGTGATAAGTCACAGTGTGTACCACCACTGTCGTTGTGTCATTGGTGTCACCCCATCATACAGGTGTGCATACCCCACCCCCACCCCCTACCCTCCACCCTACATACATTCTACTACTGTGTCATGGTAGTCACCCCATCATACAGGTGTGCATACCCCACCCCCACCCCCTACCCTCCACCCTACATACATTCTACTACTGTGTCATGGTAGTCACCCCATCATACAGGTGTGCATACCCCACCCCCCCCCTTACCCTCCACCCTACATACATTCTACTACTGTGTCATGGTAGTCACCCCATCATACAGGTGTGCATACCCCACCCCCACCCCCTACCCTCCACCCTACATACATTCTACTACTGTGTCATTGGTGTCACCCCATCATACAGGTGTGCATACCCCACCCCCACCCCCTACCCTCCACCCTACACACATTCTACTACTGTGTCATGGTAGTCACAAAAAACACTAATTCTTGCGATAACAGAGAACTAGCTGACAGACGAGCACAGTGATGTAGGCCAAGGACGGACTGTCACTGTCGCTTGATTCCCCAAATCATGTAGGCCTAGGCCTATATGTATCGTCTGCTATGACCCACAAAAGTGGGTCAAGTGTGGACCTTTGTTTACTTGCTTGTGTGTTGCGCATCTCTTTGTTTTGTCTGCTGCTGTTTTGAAGAATGGGTGGGGTAAAACAAAAATAAATAATCGAGAGGGGCCGCAGTGTTTGGAAATGCGTGTATGGGCCAGTTGGTTCTCGAAATGCTGGCATCCTGGCATGCCGTACCTAGTCCGCCATGTTGTTTGACGCAATGCAAGCTGAGTGTTGACTAGACTTCGTAATTGCTAACGTTTTGCTCTACACCACCTCCTAAATCCACATCTGACCCTTCTTCTAACTCTTCATGGTTATATTTTTCCATTTCTTCAATAATATCATCCTACTCATCTTCCGAAATGCCGAGAAATCCGTACAATCACACACAGCAGTGCTCGAGCAGACGACAAATTTGGTACCCACGCTTTGCTACACTGACACGCATGCCGTTTTAGCTCCTCGTCTATGAATGGACACGAATTACTATCCCATAATACTAGAAGCAGTTTCATTGGTCTGTCTCAAGGATGCTACAAAGTTTTTGGTCCATTCTACACACTTTCACGGGGTCAGCACATGACGGAAAACTACGAGGTTGAAGGTCACGGCGACTTACGCTATGAACACATTGGGGGGTATTGGGGAATTCCCGTAGCGTTACATTATGAATGCGAGAGGGTTAAAATATGAATAACACACAAACAAAATCTTGGTCCAATTTTTATTTTTGTACTAAAGTTCGCATTGATAGCACCAAATGAAGCTGGAGCCACCAAATATTTCCTTACAAACTTTGCAAAAGCCACCACAAAGCTCAAATGTTCATCTATTGTGCCATGTGCTAGTCAGGAAGTTGGAAGTCGGAAAGTATGAACTGCGCATGCGTGTTCTCAAGTCCTGCACAAAATGTGCTGTCTGCAGCACTACTGCTCGTTCAGTAGCAGAACTTCAGTTTCACATTTTTTACTGCAATTTTGTTGAAAATGCTTAACACAAAATATGGTTAACCAAAAAAATAAAATCTTTGTCCCCTGAATTTCATGTTAATAGTACTTCAATTTATACTTTGTTAAAATATTGTTAGTCATATTATAAGGCACAAGGGTCTCAGTCTGGGAAAGAAAAAGAGTATTGCCCTACAGTCTGCAAAATACGGTACAGGACAAGGCTGCGTTATACAACACTATTCATGATATAGTAACTATGTGGGTCGTTTTTCTGTTAATTCTGTGAAACAGCATACTCAGTGTTAACTCTTCTCTGTATTGTTGTTACGTTCTTGGTTGTCCGTTGCATCTCAACTGACAAGAAGGGGGGTTAACTATTTTTTCGAGTCACTGGCATAAACCCTGAAAGTAGACAAACTCACAGCAGGGCGCTTAGCAGTGAGTGTCTTTGCATTTGGTGGGAGTGAAGTGCAATGTACTGGGCGAATGTATCCGCCCATGGTGCTGGAAGAGTTAAAGGAAAACAACCGATCCCAGGGATGGGGTCTTTTTCGCCAGAAAAGCTCTGCCTCGCGGTGGCTCGCACAACAGGGAACAAAGAAGGGTGAACCGTCTCTCTCGCCAGCCGTGCCTTTAAGTGGTGTCACACTCACCATCTTGATGTCCATTTCAAATTTCTCCACGGTGACGAAGAAGTAATCTTTGCCGTGCTCCTCGTCGGGCCGGGGAGAGCGAGTGGTGTGGGACACACTGAAAAAACCCCAACCCACACACACGGAGAGGATAATCTTGACCCTATTTTGTTGTTATTTCAACAAATATATATGCACAAGTCTTTGAAAACAGATCTTGGTATAGAAACTTGCTAAACACACATGCACTCATTCTTTCTCTTTTTGTCTGTGTTTCTGGGTGAGCATGAGAATGTTTGTCTGTCTGTTGTACACACAGACATACACACACACACACACACATGTATGTAAGATACACATACACACATATGGCACACACACACACTCTTCTCTCTCCCTCTCTCTGTCTCACCCAAACCCAAAGTAGTCAGAGAATTCCTCCACTAGTTTCATGGCTAACCCCCCCCCCCCTCTCTCTCTCTCCCCCTCTCGAGTGTAGAGTGGCACAGTGGTAGCGCGTTCATTTCGTGTCAGGTAAACCCGAGTTCGAACCTGGGTACAGGGGATTTTTCCTCTCACTTTGCACTAGGCCTTGCGGTCTGAACGTGGAGTCTTTCGGATGAGACGATAAACCAAGGTCCCATGTGCTCATGCACTTAGCACACGTTAAACCCAGTGGCAACGAAAAAGTTGTCATTTGGCCTCTGGCTGCGACGCGCTCTCCAGGTGGGAGCAACCCGAATTTCACAGACGCCCTTCTCTTTATCTCTCTCTCTGTCTCTCCCTCTCTCTCTCTGTCTCACCCAAACCCAAAGTAGTCAGAGAACTCATCCACCAGTTTCATGGCCAGGTCCTTCTTCCCAGACCCAGGGGGGCCCACCAGAACCAGCATGGGGTAGGGCGTCTCCACGTTGGGCAGGGTGCTGGGAGAACACACACCAACAAAACACACAGAGAAACGTTGACCAAAAACTTCATCCTCTGTACAGTGGAACCTCCCTTATAAGACCTCCCATTATAAGACTCCATCCCATATAAGACCTACTTCTCTGAGACATTGCCCTTCTTTGTAAGTATTAAAATCACCTCCCGTATAGGAACTCATTTTGGATGGTTTTTGAAGGTCTTCAGGGAGGTTTCACTGTATTTGCAAAGCAGCTGCGTTCCAACGATTATCATAATTCATCGGGTGAGAGCCTAAAGGTACAATTATATTCTGTATTTTGATCATTCAATCCTCTGTAAGTGTTCTCGACGACGACGAATTTCGATTTTACGTCCTCCCGGCCCAGAAAGGCGCTTTGGGGACATTAAATAGTAAGTGTTTTCCTGCTTTCTTTATGCCTTATGTGCAAGTACCTGACAGCCTAATATAGATTCGCTCCCCTTAGACTGCTGGTTTCGGATTCTGCGACGTGAACAAGCCAGGGTGTGGCTGCGAGTTGGGACTCGGAATGAGCGGCATGGGAGCAATGCCACTGTGTACGGCCCAGAAAATGGAACAGCAAAAATACAAACAGACAGGCCAACCCACTGATCCCTTATTTTGCTGGGCTGGAGAAAGTATTGATTCACTGCATCGCGTTGTGATCTCTGGACAGACACACAGACAGACACATAGCCAGACTGAAAGGCAAACAAACAAATGAACTAACACACCTGTCCCCAATTTGCTGGGTTGCAGGAAGTTGTATACGACATACATGATATGATCTCTGAACAGAAAGACAGACAGACAATGGACAGACAGACAGACAGACGGACCAACGTACCTGTCCCACACTTTGCTGGGTTGCAGGAAGTTGTAAACCACGTGCATGATGTGATCCCTGGCAGCCACCACTTCCATGGAGGGGTCAAACATGTTCTTGGCCGACACCTACACCACACAGAAACACAATGCACTTATTTATATTCATTTGCATTAAGCTAATGGTTCAGAAAGGGTTAACCCTGATCAAAACCTTCATAGACATAGTAAAAATCATAATGAAGAAAATGTAAACCTTTTCCCTCAATCACAAATAATGTTCTACTCGCGTGTGACGTAGTAAAAATCATAATTTTATTTACTGTAAAGTTTAGTTTCCAAAACGAAGCCTATGACTACACACACACACACACACACACTGCGTCAACACTCAGACTCAAACACATACCATTTCTCCTTCCTTCCTCCTATCCCAACCCTCCTTTCCTCACTCCTCTCTTCTCCTCCACCCTTCTCTGCTCTCTTTCCCTCACCACTTGCTACCCCTCTATCCAGCAAAGATGCAGATCAACACCCCCTCCTCCATTTCTCGGTTCCTTCCGTTTTTTCAGTCTTGCCTTTCTTACTGCAGATTGAGCACTTCAACCTCTATCGTTTGCTATATTTAACATTGTTTGTTTTTTATCCATTTAAACAATTAAAAATATGCATTCGCTAATAGTAGAATATAAAGGCAAGATAAAGAAAACCACAATGAACCAAGACTTTGACGGGGTGGGTGGGTGGATGGGGGAGGGGGGGTTAATCTGCATCTTAGCCCAGCATCCTTTCCATTCCCACTGCTGTCTATTATCTACCCATGTTTACATCCAAATTTTCTGTTCACTATTTCCTGAGCGAAACAGTGGGAACTATTGTTTCTGTTTTGTCCATGATCCGTCCTTTCATCCAACCAACCTTGCGTGCGTCCATCCGTCCGCATGCGACCTTGACCATGAGGTAACTTTGCACTTGCTCATGTTCAGCCTTGTTTATAGTTAGTTCTTTTCCTTTGTTTGTTGAATGCAATGTTGATGTCTAGTGCAGGTGTTTTGTTCCTACTCAGAGTCTACAAAAACAACCAGAGCCGCTGACTTGGAAAGTTCACTCAAATCTGTAATGTTTGGGGGTGTTTTTTCTTTCTGTATGTTAACCTAAACTTCCATAAAACTGTGAAACTTGTTACATACTCCCCCCCCCCCCCCCCCCCCCCCCCCCCGCCCTATTTTTCCCTCTCTCTCCTCTTCACCCCCCCCCCCCCTACCTTTTCCTCCACCTCCACCTTCCTCCTGTCCAACATGGTGAGGCAAGCTATTCTGAAGAGCAGGGCCAGGCGGTAGTCGGGCAGCTCCTGGATGGGGTTGCGGAGGCAGGTTGACTTCGCGCAGCATGCGAAGGTACTGGATGTGCGAGATCTCCGCGATGTCTATCACCTGGAGGAGACACAGAGGTCTGCTATTAAATGCATCTCAATACTCACAAATCAGTTCACTGTGCTTCACACACACACACATATACACTCTCTCTCTCTCTCATTCAGTCAGGTTTATAGTCCAAGGGAAGTAAGTCAGTTCAGCCCATCAGTCCCTAGTTACTACCTTTTACTACGACAGCATATACGATCTTACACAAAAAGTGGGTCTTCCTAGGAGGAGATTTGCACTGGATGTTCAACATTTCTGTGGGACCACTCCATCTGTTTATCATGATACACTATCACACACAATTTGAAGCGATTATGTATAGCAGTTCATGAGTTATGGGGCGAACACACACACAAAATAGAATTTTATTATATAGGTATAGATATGACTTAAGAATATGAATTGGGCTCCTCAGTAAATTCACATCTCGCAGCCTGCGAAGGCACTGGATGTGGGAGATCTACACTATATGTCAATCACCTAGAAAAGGAGAGAGAGACCTTACATTTCAAAACATTCAACTGTTTCAAAAACTGCTTTAACTCATTTGCATCGCAACAATTTTGAATTATTAAAAAAACTCACAAATCACTCCAGCCATGCACACAAACAAAACATGCATAAACAAAAGGATAAATGAAAGAAGATTTTGGCTTTTTACTTCAGGTTTATACACATGGAAGTGGTAGATCAGACTAGTTTATATACAGACTTTATATAGAAAAACTCTCTACACCGATTGGTTACCCCACAACAAACCACTACAAAAGCAAAGTCAGAGGCAAAATTGTGGTCTAAGGGAGTGAAGCGAGTTTAGAAGTGACCAAGGTATGGTGTGCACACAGATTTACTTCCCTTGAAGCAAATGCATAAAATTGACAGCTATCTATTAATTCCGGACGTATATGGCCGGAACGACTTGAATGAGTTAAAATATGAACTGGAAGTTAGTTTCCAGCTTAGGGCGTGTGCACATTAGATCCGCAATCCGCAAGTTCCGTAAGGAAACCCCATGCCCTTATATAAGAAATAAGTGGATGGGATTTCACATGAGTTTCCGCATGTACCGTAATTTTCGGACTATAAGGCGATATTTTTTTCTCCAATTTCGACCTATGCGCCTAATAAACGAGGGCGCCCTATTAGTGAACAAAATCGTGAGAAGAGAGACAACGATTGCCGTGTTCAGTACAGTCTACTGTGAGTCACAACATCGAAAGTGGTAATGAGTCGCCGATACGACGAATACTCACGTTAAAATGCTTCAAAATCCCTATTATCATCCGAGATACCATCCAACAGATGCCATAACCCTTCATTGGATGTAAAAAGCATCGTTGTAGAGCTTAAAATGCCATAATTCTACCAGTTTTTGTGAAGAAAAGTCCAAACACAACAACAGGAAGTCGCAAAAACGGAAGTTCGATTATTTGAGAAGGGAGCCAACTCTCGTCTATGACAGCAGTAATAGCGGTCAGTAAGCATTTACAGGATGTGTACGTGCTTCAAACTTCGACTATCTTTTGCGAAGTGTGTATTGCCTTATAAATGAGGGCGCCTTTTACTTTAATTTTTGTAGATTTTTCTTGAAAATTTCCCTATTCGCCTTATACACAGCAGCGTCTAATGATCTGAAAAGTACGGTAAATGTGCACAGTCTTTCATATTTCTTACTTCCAGATGTTTCTTTGCCGATTACTCACAGGTTTCCGTATGGAAATTTTTGAAAATGTGTACATGCCCTAATGGCAACTTATCTATTGTCAGGGGAAAAAAAGATCTTTTGATTTGCAATTCTTCCAATCTGGCTTACTTTAACAGTCACAAATGAATGAACACATTAAATTCAGCTTGAGTTATATCCCTTGTTTGCTCTGAAGTGTAGCGTTTATTCTGCTCGAAAAGACATTCTGTTGCACTGAAAGTTGGTCTGCAACAGCAAGCAAAAGCATGGAAAGAATAATATAATGTAAGCAAGTAATCTGTTTTATGCGTTTGCTGTTCTTTCTTTTTTTTTACAATTCGGTGCATCAGTTGACTAGATACAGACATTAAAGAATGGTTAAAAAAAAAAGTTGAACTTTGTAGACTGTGTTGTGTGTTGTGTGTTGTTTATGTATAACATTTTCAAGGTTAGAAGGCTATGCCACTCTTGGATAGATGTTGATTTGTTTGTATGTTGTCCTCTCCACCATTGTTGATGTGTGCTGTGTGGGTGGAGGGTCATAAAAGCGAACTTGGCACATTCTTTTATGAGAATGATGCTTTGCTTGTCTCACTTTGGTTCTGACCCACGCACTGCTAGGTGATTGGTATCGTAATCAACTTTGGTGGAGGGGAGTTAATTAGAAAGAGAGTATTCACCCGTTGTTCAATTTTATTACAAAATATGTTTCTCCTTTGAGCTCCTCCGAAATCGGAATGTGTCGGCTGTACGCAGCAGGGAGACCAGTGAAAACTGAAAACCGGACACATACGTACCTTACCCAGTATGGCCATATGGCTTGGGAATGAAGAAGAAGAACAAAATTTGTTTTTAAAATGACATGTGCCCATTTTTCACAATGGTATTGTGTCGATCACCTAAGAAGAAATGCAACCATTGCCGATCTCAACTTCTTCATCTTCTCTGCGACCTTACCTCGTTGTCTTCAAGGTCAATGGTCTCCAGAAGGTCATGGTCATCCAGGCCTTCCAGACTGCGCACACGATTCCCCGACAAGTTGAGAACCTGAAGAAATAATGTGACAGTCCATCACTCGCTGGTCTGTAAATACGCTTGTACATATAAAAAAAACAAATGAATAAACGAAATACCGATGACAAACAACGCTCAGTGTATGAACAAATGCAAGGCAAGAAAAATATGAAAATTAAACTGTCCATAGATCTACAAATAAAAGATATTGACAAGTATAAAGTAATCAAGAGCAAGAGAGAGAGAGATAGATACAGAGAGAGAGTAAGACTGAGACAGACAGACAGACATACAGGAATAAATGAGAAATTAAGTTCATTCCAAATTCAATCCGCCAGCAAGCAGAAAATAACCCCCCAAAGGAACAGAAAAACAGTAATTCAGTATTAAGAACTACATCGTGGAAACGCTAGATCTACCAGCTGCACCACAGCATTTTCAACTCCAGTGACCTTGACCTTTGACCAATGACCTTCAAGCTCAAACTTGGCCTAGATATCCTAACTACCCATCCGCATACACAATTTCAGCCTCATATACATGACTTCGTGCAAATGTTATTGTGGTAACATGCATAGCCACAAACAAACACCACTGAACACATTAACCAGCTTTTACTTTGCGGCTGCTGGTGAAATGTCATAAAGAAGATACAGTGGAACCTCCCTTATCGGACCTTAAAAAAATCATCCAAAACGAGGTCTTATAAGGGAGGTAATTTTAATACTTACAAAGAAGGGCAATGTCTCAGAGAAGTAGGTCTTATGTGGGAGGGAGTCTTATAATGGGAGGTCTTATTAGGGAGGGGTTTTATAAGGGAGGTAATGTTGATGCTTACAAAGAAGGGCAATGTCTCAGAGAAGTAGGTCTTATGTGGGAGGGAGTCTTATACAGTGGAACCTCCTTTATAAGACCTTCAAAAATCATCCAAAATGAGGTCTTATAAGGGAGGGGTCATATAAGTGAGGGGTCTTATAAGGGAGGTAATGTTAATACTTACAAAGAAGAGCAATGTCTCAGAGAAGTAGGTCTTATGTGGGAGGCAGTCTTATAATGGGAGGTCTTATAAGGGAGGTTCCACTGTACATCCATCTTCAATCATAATACAGTGGAACCTCCCTTATAAGACCTTCAAAAATCATCCAAAATGAGGACTTATATAAGAGAGGTAATTTTAATACTTACAAAGAAGGGCAATGTCTCAGAGAAGTAGGTCTTATGCGGGAGAGGGTCTTATAATGGGAGGTCTTATAGGGAGGTTCCATCTTCAATCATGATGTCTCCGCTGTCCAGTGTGTCATTATTGTGCCAGTAGACACAGAAAAGACAATACAGTAATTAATGCTCACCTGCAAATTTGTCAAGGTGTCCAAGTTTTCAATTTTCTTGATCTTGTTGTGACACTGGAAAGAAATGAAAAAAAGACAACATTTCACTTTGTGTGTCTACAAACAAAGTAATCAAGCAGAATCAAATGAAACCCATATCAGTCAGATATATCATTCATATTGCATTGATATCGACTTATACATTCTGTCACAGCAAGCTTGGAGAGCTTTATGATAACAGCGTTACGATAAATGTTTGATGTTGTGGGTATGTTATCTTTAAAAGTAAAACCAAAGTTCACACCAACTTTTTATCACTATATGCAACATTTCAAAATACAGTGGATTCCTGATAACTCAAAAACACTGGATAACTCACAATAGTTTTCTGGTCCCAGTTTAATAATCTTTATGATAAAAGGTCTTTTTAACTCAAAATAATCTCAGTCCCTCCAATTTTGACTTAAGCAATTTTCACTGTAGTATGAAAGTTATTCTGTTACAATATAAAAACAGAAATTATATCAATCTCTACCCTTTTTTTTTTAATCCCTCTCTTGTTCACTGACTGCAGATTGAAGAAATATGAAATATTGAGGCTAAGAGAGAGGATATAGTGAAATGAATAAGGGGAAGGAACTTCTCGTAATTAACTCCCTTTCACCAAAGTTAGTTATGGCACCTATTCGCCTAGCAAAGTGAAAGTAGCTGCCACAAAAATACAGACCCAACAAGTTCATCCTTGAGGAAATAGGTGCCATAAATAACTTAAAAAAAGCCCTAAGCGCTTACAATAATAAATGAATAAACCAGCAAGCAATATAAATAAATAAACGACAAAAATATATTATACACACACGCGCTCACGCACTAAGCACAGACACACGCACGCACTAAACAGACACACACACACATATGAACGCACTACAAGCACACGCACACACACACACAACACGCAAGGCACACAACCACACGTGGATGGAAGGGGCACAGTACATTGAAAAGAAATATAGCAGGCTATGATTTGAAAAGAGTAGTTTTGAGAGAAGACTTAAATGAAGAAAGGGAGTTGGCAGAACGGAGAGGTAAAGGGAGTTTATTCCAAGTAATAATACCGTATTTTTCGGATCATTAGGCACTGCTTAGGCGAATAGGGTAATTTTCAAGAATAATCTGAAAAAATTAAAGTAAAAGGCACCCTCGTTTACAAGGCGATACACACCTCACAAAAGAAAGTCGAAGTTTGAAGCCCGTATGCGTCCTGTAAACGCTTACCGACCGCCATTACTGCTGTCATAAATGAGAGTTGACTCCCTTCTCAAATAATCGAACTTCCATTTTTGCGACTTGCATTGTTGTGTTTGGACTTTTGTTCGTGAAAACTGGTAGAGTTATGGCATTTTAAGCTCTACAACGATGCTTTTTACATCCAATGAAGGGTTATGGCATCTGTTGGACGGTATCTCGGACAATAATAGGCATTTTGAAGCATTTTAACATGAGTATTCTTCATATCGGCGACTCGTTATCACTTTTGATGTTGTGACTCACAGTAGACTGTACTGAGTACGGCAATCGTTGCTTCTCTTCTCACGAATTTGTTCACTAATAGGGCGCCCTCGTTTATTAGGCGCATAGGTCGAAATTGGAGAAAACAATATGGCCTTATAGTCCGAAAATGATGGTAAATGAAATGCAGACTCACCAGGTTGAGGTACCTGAGGGGCAGGTCGGTCAGCCCCCTGATGGTGGAGATCTGGTTGTGAGCCAGACTGAGGTGGTGAAGTCGCAGACAATTCTCCAGACCCTCGATCTCACTGATCGTGTTGTCTCACGGGTTAAGGAATGTTGTGTTCTTGGCTGTGACTGGCTGATTGATTGGTATGTGTGTGTGTGTGTCACTCTGTGTGTGTGTGTGTGTGTCACTGTGTGTGTGTGTGTGTATGTGTCAAAGCTGTATTTGTGCCATTGTCAATAAAACAATGTCTGAAGTCTGAAGTCAATCAATCAATCAATCAATCAATCAATCATTTTATTGTCCTGATCTT
>JAGGCT020001411.1:0-22500 GCA_017654935.2 Phymorhynchus buccinoides
TGGGGATGGGCCTGATGTTACGTATGTCACAGAGGAATTCTCAATATTGCAGAGAATTTTTGTTCTCTACCCAGTTAGGTTTAAGGGTATTTTTTGGCCGAAAAATGGCTGGCGGTGAAAGGGTTAAAATGGTTTATGCTGGTGACGAGTGTTAACAAAAGGCATGAACTGAAATGAGCTGAGAAAAGCTACTGTGGGTGGGAGTGTAGTGATGTCCGGGGCGAATGTAGGTGCTGGAAGAGTTAATATTTCCTCCCCCCCGGCATTGACCTTTTGTTGGGTTGCAGCCTGCGAAAGCGGCGATGTTGCCGCGAGCCGCAGCGCCAGTCGCTCAGAGTTGCCGGCCAACATGGAGGAGCCCCAGGACGCCAGTGACGTCTGCTACGTGCCCAACTCGGAGGAGTGGCTGGCCCTGCGCGTCATCGGCGGCTCGCGCAGCTGGCGCTTTCCCTCCTGCTTCCGCAGCAGCGACACGGCCCAGCAATGACGGAGAGCCACCGCTGGTGGTGGTGGTGGTGGTGGACAAGGCCAGGGCGTGCATGTGGGTCTGCCTGAAGCCTGAATAGGGCATCTGCCACGAGTGTTCGTTCTCTATACTGGACTATTAACACTTTCACCGCCAAAGTCTCATTTTAGCACCACAGTGATTTAACACCTATGTCACTCAAAGGCATCAAATTGGGGTCTATTATCCAAAGACCCTGTTGTCTTAGTTTTGGGAAGTAAGGGTAGACCTTATTTTATATAATGTCACAGAAGAATCCCCAATACTGCAGATGGATTTGTTCTCTACCCAGGTAAACTTAATGGAAATTTTAGGCTGAAATATGTCTGGCGGTGAAAGGGTTAATCTGCCCGCACTCGTTCTGCCCGAGTTACGCTGACCTTTCTAATTCAACTCTCTAAATTCAACCCGGTGGATTTCAAGGTCGTCCTCACGTGGCAAATGCCCTATTCAGGCGATTTGATGCAGGTTCAGGCAGTGGTCTGCCTGAAGATAGGGGCTCTTCTCGTGCTCTCTGTGCTCTTAAATTGACCAATATAGCAAGGGTTATGTGATGGAATGTTCAGGCAAAATCTTTGGTCAGCGCATGCACCCATGCAAGGCGCGCCGCTGCGTGCGGTTTGGCGGTGGAACTGCAGTCTGAAACTGTGATCTCCTTTACGTCAACCACATTACCACATTATTACCTTCCTTCGCGTTCCGCCAAGAAAGGTGTGAAAGAAAAAGATCGTTCATTTATTTTTATTTTTTTTCAAGTTGTTTTTCTTTTGATAAATCAGTGAACTCATACCAAAAAAGAAAAAGAAAAAAAAAGAAAGGTGTGAAAGTTATACCGGGAGTTTGAAAAGTGAGCAAAGCATGTCCGCGCAGGAAACGGGTGAATTTGTCTGACATTGAAAGTTAAGGCTATAGTCTTTTTTCCCTCCTTTTGCGGGCAGATGCGGTTTTTGGGGGTTTGTTTGTGTGTGTGCGTTTAAACTGGGGATACCCAAGGCAATCGATCGATTGTTGTGCCTTTTCAGTTATCGGATGGTTGGATTGGTATAAGTTGTATTAGAATGCCACGTTTCCAGTAGTATATTAACAACTAGATATACTTTAGGTACACAGGTTTTTTCTTAAGTTATTGAAAGAAGAGACTCTTATTAGAAACCCACATTCCTAAAGTGTAACCACCCCCTAAATGGGTTTTTTTAACAAAAATGATGCATGACGTTGCAATGTTTGTTCCTGGAAATAAGTCTCTGTCCCTAGTTTGTAAGTAGCTTGTCCCTGGAAACAGTTGCAGAGGGTAGGCAGCCCTGTTATATATATTGTAAGTTATATTTAGGGTTCATAGCAGTTGGGAAAGTTTGGGAAGGTTTGGAGAAAATAGACTTCATTTTCAAGGCCCATGAAAGTTTGTGAAAAATGAAAAACCAAGAGTAGTGTCTTTGAAAGTTTGTGAATTTTGAGCTACTGTCAAATCTTCATCAATCTGCCCCCCAAATCGCCCAGGACCATAATTTTGAATCATCGTGCCAAGAATTCTTTTTTATAATTATGAAATAAAATTAATTTTTTATGCATTTTTGATGCATACGACTTACTTTCGATTTTTAGCCAGAATTGACGCGAGTTGCTTCCCTTTAAAGACATCCGGGTCTTTACGCGTGCCGCGCAAAATGCCGGGCAAATGTGTCTTCAGTGAGCTTTGGCTCGGAAATTCTGCATATAAAGTATGGCTGCGAAAGGATGCAACCAACAAGCGCTCAGCATATTGTGTGGCTTGCCGAAAAACCTTTGATGTGGGATCAATGGGTGAAGGAGGAGTCATCAGCCATAGTAAAGTGGGTTTTGAAAACCCCAAGGTTGGGCTTTGAAAGTTTGGGAAAAGTTTGGGAAAACTAGGATCCTGTTTGGCTATGAACCCTGTATATTATAAGACTCAGGGGTCTCAGTCTGGGGAAGAAGTGTCGCTGTATAGTCAGCAAAATATGCTACCTTAATTGATTAGTACACTCGTCAGGTTTTTCCCCTAGAAAACTGTGCTTTCACAGTATATTCATAGGGCAAGTGAATGAACCAGTAGCTATGCAAAATCAAATCTGCACCTGTACAAAGGGAGATAATTTTTGTCTTACCATTTAGATTTTTTTTAAATTATAATTTTTTTGGTTTTTTTTACCGTTTTGCAGGGATTCCGTGTGTCACAATGTGCTCATGTTTGTGAACATATAGTCGCAGAGGCGTCTCTGTGAAATTCGAGTTGCTCCCACCTGGAGAGCACGTCGCAGCCAGAGGCACCCACTTTTTTTTCTTCTTTTGTTTTGCATGCAATTTTTTTGTGTGACTGATGAGGAGGGGGGGGGGGGGAGGTAAATTTTGATCAAATGACAACTTTGTCGTTGCCACTTGGATTAATGTGTGCTAAGTGCATGGGCACACTGGACCTCGGTTTATCGTCTCATCTGAAAGACTCCACGTTCAGACCGTAAGGCCTTTAGTGCAAAGTGAGGAAAAATCCCCTTGTACCCAGGTTGGAACTCGGGTTTACTTGACACAAGGCGAACGCGTTACCTCTGTGCCACTCTACACTTTTGTTGTTAGGTTTGCATGGAATAGCCCAGCGAATGCAAATATGTATGTATGTATCGTCCTGGTTGGTTGGTAGATTTGTGTTTATATTTGTAAATAAAATAGTGAAGTCAGGATTACGATAGTATGAAAAGAATCGGGAATGATAAATAGGTGTTGCGTATGTATGATGGTACATTGACTTATTTTGTATTACATGCTTAAACGCACGTATGAATATGCTTGTATATGTTGTGTGCTTTAATGGTCATGGAACTAGTCATTTTAGCATGTATATTTAATGAGTGTGTGTGTGTGTATGTGTGTGTGTGTGTGTGTGTGTTATCTGTGGCTGGAAGGGAGATAATGGACTACCATGGATTTTGATTTTGAGGGGGAAAGACCATAAATTACTGAATTGTTGCATCATGGCTATCCACACTGATAGATCAACTTGTTGTAATAGATGGGTTACTATTTAAATCCTTAATCGGTGATAACAATTTTATATAATATATAATAATTGTATGATAATAATATATAGTAATATATAATAATATTAGCTTCAGAACAATGTCCTGAGTTTTTGCTTCGTTAATACACAGTAACGGTCTGTAACTTCAAATTGAGTGTACAATTTTTTTTCATTTGATCTATAAAGCTAGTATTCATCTTCCTAACTTCCTAACATGGTTGAGGTTTAAGCACACAAAAAAAAGAGAGATAGAAAGAATAGACAAATAAATGATAAGATCCAGACTTCCTTATTCATCGAACCCAATCAGATCTTCAGTGCGAAACAACAACAAAGCAATAAAAGTCCCCTCTTCAAACACCGACCAGTTCAAAAACTCTTTCTTTGTCAGAGCACCAACGGAGTGGAACCACCTGAGGCCTTCAAAAGACAGCTAACAGTCAGCCAGCATCAATAAACCGCCTCAGCGCAATCTCTTCCTGTCGCAGTTATGACACACTACTGGATTGTAGCAACGTATTTGAAAGAAGAAGAAGAAAGGTATTGCTGATCAATAATTATCATAGTCAAATCTCGCTCACTTCTGGATGAAAATAGTAAAATTGTTATAATTTTGGGGGTTGGTGTCTGGGCTATTTGACTACTTGTGCGTATTTGAAATCCACTTTAATAGAACCACAGCTTGGTTACTCAATACCATTGGAAGTTAGTGTTGTAGAGCTTGATGTGGATCATTCAGAGAGTTGTCTCATTTTCAGTTGAGCCAAATTTGGTGTGCCATACATGAACTTACGTCTACAGTTGTTGTAGAGATAGACTAGTAATGTTCACTTAATTGTTCAGTAGCTTTGTCATATAATATTACTGTTTAACCCTTTCACCACCAATGTCACATTTTAGCACCACAATGGTTTAACACCCAGGTCACTAAAAGGCATCAAATCAGGGCCTGTTATCCAAAGACCCTATTTTATTAATTTTGGGAGGTAAGGAGATGCCTAATGTTATGCATGTCACAGAGGAATTCCCAATATTGCAGATTTCTTTTCTTCTCTACCCAGTTAAACTTAATGGTATTTTTCGGCTGAAAAATGGCTGGCGGCGAAAGGGTTAATACATTTGATTTTAGTTTTTCTACCTACAAGTACCATATTTTGCGGACTATAAGGCGATACTTTTTTCCTAGACTGAGACCCCTGAGACTATTAATATATTAAGATACTAATCTATAATGACAAAATCTGAATGTTGTGCAACATTTGGGGGGTGCGCCTTAGAATCAGATGCGCCTTGTAGTCCGTGAAATACGGTAGTTTATGTTAATACCTTTCTCACTTGAATTGTCTTGTCGTAAAAGGAAACAAATAAAAAAGCATAGCTTTAAAAAAATTATGATGAGATTTAAATTGAATCAATCGAGGTTTGAGGCATTAACTTATGAATTTTCTTTCAGTTTTTAAGTTAGTTTGGACTGTCATTCAAATGAGTTTCTTCCACCTCCCCCCAGTCAGTAGATTTGCTATAGCAGTTACCGGTGGATTTTGGTGACATTGAATAGTGTGGGTGACATTTTTTTTTTCTTCTCTGAAATGTTGGCGGATTTGGGGTTATTATGGCTGCCGCAAGGAGTTTTGTCTTTCATTTTCATGTTTTGGCTTGGGTTTTTGGTTGTTGATTTTTAGTTTAAATAAAAAATAAAAATCATTTAGAGTACTGAGGGGGGTTGCGTATCCCTTAAAGCATTGGAAAAAATGACGCAAGCATGACATAATTTCTATGTAATCTCTACGATTTCAAGGGTGTGTGTGGGGTGGTACGCACGGACCCAATCAACGCGCAGACCTGGTAGTACTCTAGAATATTTCAAGTCGAAAGTTATGAACAGATTCAGAATGAACTTTGTGGATTTGGTGTTTTATTCGACAAGTAATGTGATGAACTTTGCGTTGCTTTTGTTTCATTTCGTTTCTTTGCGAATTATGTTGACACTCACAGCAATAAGTTTGTTATAAAGGTGAGGATGCTGGTGGTTTGATGATTTCATCGGGCACATTTAATAAAACGTGTGAGAGTTGTACTTTGTTTCATTACAATAAATTTTGTCCACAGGGCTTCTGAGGAATTTTATGTACCATGTTTTTTTTAACTATAAGGCGATACTATTTTTCTCAGACTGGGACCCCTGCGCCTTATAATGTGACTGGTAATATAGTAAGGAACTATTATAGCAAATCTGAATTTTATGCAAAGTTTGTGTGCACCTTATATAATAATAATAATATTGAACATTTATGTAGCGCTTTACTCCCTTTCCAGGGAGCTCAAAGTGCTTTATATGGACATTAGAACACAAATAAGTGCTAGTGAAGGAATATATGGAAACTTTCTTTTAAAAATTAAAGATCCACCACGCCACATGTATTTACCCTCTCTCCCTCTAATCAGGTAGAAAGACGCTCAGAGTTCTTCTCATTGATTTGTCACTCGTTTTGAAAGTATATTGTAAAACAAATTTTAAAAATAATCAAATGAATCTTGATCATTGACGAACGGAACCGTAGACAAGCAGAATCAAAAGAATTTGTTAAAAACCTTTAGACATTACTCTTTCCAACGTATACCATTGTTGTCGGCAAACTGGAAAGCAGATGAAAGTACTGACGAGATAAAAGGGACTGGGGTGAGTCAAAATTAGGGACAAGGTGACAACTGATTGGTCGAGACATGCACCAAAATCTGATGAAAAGCATGCAAGCCTTTCTGCTTAATTTCATAAATGAATGCTGACTGGAGTAAGATTGATAAAAAAATTTTTCAGAGATGCAATAACATTTTGGGAATACCCAAGACCACAAATTGCTACAGGTATGTAGAGAAATAGAGAGATCACACTGTATAAAAAAATTATAGTCAAAATGAAGAAGTAGGCGTCCCTTTAACTTTCCATGTTGTAAACACTTTTACCAGAACATTTTTAATGCGAAAACTATGAAGAAGGAACATTCTCTGAATCTCAGTTGTAATTATAGGGAAGTGTACATGCGCACGCACAAGCAGACACACACACACACACACACACACATATCATCATCATCATCATCGTCGTCGTCGTCGTCGTCGAATGTACAACAGCTGCTAAATCTCTGACTTAGGAATTTTGTTAGTATGAAAACGAGAAAATCAAACCAGTTGATGCACGTTTCACTCCACTTTAGTTTAAAGCATCATTTTATTATTTCACCTCACCCTCACCCCACCCTTAACATGATTATCTCCCCCTTCAGGAATTTTCATACTACTGCTCTGTTGTGCGAAATTTATTTTTCCTCTTTTTCAACAATGTGCAGCTGGAATGATTAAAATCGCTTCATTAATTTAAATAAAATAAAGCTGTATGTTCCAGTTAAAAAGAAAAAAAGACTTTTAATAAATGCAAAAAATGAGCTGTGAAAAGTTGACATAGATTAAAAAATAAGCTGGTTGATGTTTTCAGAGCAGTCTCTTTGTTCTCGACTATGTGTTTATGTGTCTATCTATGTGTCTATCTATGTTACCACAATTGGCCACTGCAAGTAGGGTCATTAACACCCTTGACGGCAAGAGTTAACCCTTGTTGATCAGTATCCAAAAGGGCATTCGCTCTTGCAAAAGGCAGCCATAAAGTGGCCTCAAATAGGGTTATTGGCGAGAGTTATTCCCTTGTTTGGTCAGTACTCAACCATCTTCCCCCACCCACCAAGGGAAATTCGCTCTTGCAAAAAGGTGTTCTTTGCAGTGGCCAATAATGTTTGAACGGGAGGGACCTCGGAGACTCAAACTTTGCATGCGGATAGCTATTTAGGATATCTAGGCCAAGTTCGAAAATGAAGGTCGTTGGTCAAAGGTCAAGGTCACTGGAGCCAAAAATGCTGCAGCGCGAGATCCTCGCTGGCTCAGGGGTACTGTAAAATGCAGGTGTGGACTGTTTGATCAGACTTTTGTTTCAGGGGCGTTTTTGTCTCTTTCTTCCTGCAAGGTCGCTAGATCCGAAAATGCTGCCGCGCGGCTGGTTGGTCTGGCGTTTTTACGCTCTATGTTTTGTTTTGTTTGTTATTCTGAACGTGCAATGTTAGGTAGCTTTAAAGAGAGAGAGGGATGGGAGAAAGTGGGTATTTGGTACTTTATAGTCACAGAGGCGTCTCTGTGAAATTCGGGTTGCTCCCACCTGGAGAGCGCGTCGCAGCCAGAGGCGCGCCACCCAATTTTTTTTAATGTCTTTTATGGCAAAGTGGGGAGAGCTAGAGGGGAGTGCTGAGGAAGCATACACAGTATTGAATGCTTCAAAAATGGTGTACAGTGGAACCTCCCTTATAAGACCTCCCACTACGAGACTCCCTCCCACATAAGACCTACTTCTCTGAGACATTGCCCTTCTTTGTAAGTATTTAACCCTTTTCGCCGCCAGCCATTATTCAGCAAAAAAATACCATTAAACTTAGCTGGGTAGAGAAAAAAATGTATCTGCAATATTGGGAATTCCTCTGTGACATGTATAACATTAGGCCTATCCTTACCTCCCAAAATTAAGACAATAGGGTCTTTGGATAACAGGCCCTGATTTGATTCGTTTTTAGTGACATGGGTGTTAAACCATTGTGGTGTCGGCGGTGAAAGGGTTAAATTACCTCCCTTTTAAGACCTTATTTTGAATGATTTTTGAAGGTCTTATAATGGAGGTTCTACTGTATACTATTACTTGGTGATGGTTGTGATCAGGCTCAAAAGTTAGTTTTGCTCTGGAAAAAAAAATAAAATTCATGTTTCACTTGGAGTTACTATCCTCACTTCTCTCCAATGCAGTGTTTTTTTTAAAAGCATATTTATTATTATTATTATTATTACAGACAAACCCCTATTTTACGACCCTCTGTTAAGCGACCACCTCTCATTTGAGACCGGATTTGTTGGCACAGATGCATTTTACTATGTAAACGACCTCTCTTAAACGACTTCCTCTAAAACGCGACTTACGACCGCCATTTTGTTGGTTTTTACAACCGTTGCTGTCGTCTGCATAGACTTCAAGCAAAGGGAAGCAACCACGGTCAAGGGCCTGAAAGCGGAGTCGCTTCCCTCGTTGTAGAAAAGATGGCGGAAAGCGTAGGAAAAGCACGAAAACCACTGACTTTGAAAAAGAAAACCACTGACTTTGGACGAGAGTGGAGGTGATTAAAAGAAATTGGCAAAGTGAAACTGTAATACATCGATTGCACAATCCTATGGAGTTGGAAAGACCCAAATCCAGTTTTAATATGTCATTGTATGTGTGCATGAAGAAGAGAGTATGAACTGTGCTGAACTTTTTCTTTCTACGCCTGCCAGTGAAAACCTCCGTCATACGACCCCTCCAATTTACGACCGATTTTTCCGGACATTTTGGAAGTCTTAAAATAGAGGTTTGTCTGTATTATTATTATAACATAGGTGCAACGTTTCCTGGTATACAAGGATTTCCTGTTTTTGAATTTTACCATTTAAAATAAGCATTTGTATAAATTGTGGGAAAAGCAAACTAAAATACCTTCATAAATCATTTTTTGCTTCAGCTGCAGGGGGACATTACCCCTGGACCCCGGCCTTTCAGGTTTGTTTCATTTTGTGTAGTTGCACCCATGTTATAAACAATAATGTGGGGTGTTTTTTTAAATGACAATGTGCTTGCGTGTGAATTTAATATGTTATTTTTCCACACATCTTTGGCTTCCACTGTAGCCTGAAAGTTAATAAAAAAAAGAAAAAAACTGTGATGAGCTGGGCTCTATTTTTTGTGTCCATTTTTTAAAATTTTATTATTTTTAACAAACACGCACATGTTCGGGTTGACCAATCTTTGCACCTCTCCACAACACCCCCTACCACCCACCCCCACCCCAACTTTCATCCTTTTCCTGCCCTATGTTCTTATCAAATATCCCTGATCAATATTCCGATTTGTGTGTTTGAACAAGACTGTGATAGATATTTTCTTAGCCTTCCGTTCGTGCGAGCCTGACTTGATTTCTTTCTCCCTTTCTTTGTTTTTGTATGTATAATTATTATGGTGATCCTTCTCAATTTCGTTATTGTTTTAGCTTTATATTCACCCGTGCTCATCCCTTTGTTTAGTTTACACCCGATGGGCGAGAGAGGAGGCAATAAAAACAAGAAAGCAAACAGTACCGTGCTGGAGATTTGTGTGCTTGGATTGTGATGATTTGATAAGGTCTTGCTGGATAGGATGAGTGCTTTGCATGATTTTTTACAATACACTTACAGATTGGGAAAGATGTTGCCTATTTATCATTGTTTAATTCTCTCTGTTTTCATTGAGTCCCAGCAGCTGACCTACCTACTACCAATATCACAAAGAGTGATTACTTTGCAGCCTACCAACCTTGCAAAGAATGAAGCCGACTTTCTGACTTCCCACCTGGAAGGTGAAAAGGTGGAAGGTGGGAAGTGTTAAGTATGGTAACAGAGGCAGTGAGTGAGTTCACAATGATCCCCACCTGTAGTGTAGGTGAAAGGGTGTGAGTTAAAAAAAATGGCTTGTCAGCTGCAGAGTGCGACCTCTTTGTATATTCAGGATTTTTGCTACTTCCTGTACCAGTGGTTGCCCGTCCTCCTGCTGTTCCTGGCCCACTTTCATCTTCACAAGAGCCTGACGTGATGACAACTTCAGCACTTCTGATGGGTTGGCTTCACCAACGAAGATGAACTTAATGAAGTTGGCCGCCTACGGCGCAGAAGAAGAAGAAGAAGAAGGCCCACATTAATTCATTTGCATCGCAATGATTTTGAATTGTTAAAATAACTCACAAATCACTCCAGCCATACACACAAACAAAACAGACATAAACAAAAAGAGAAATGAAAGAAAATTACAGGTTTTTACTTCAGGTTTAGACATAGCGAAGTGGTAGATCAGACTCTTTTTTTTATATACAGGCTTTATATAGAAAAACTAGAGCAATTAGTTGCCCCAATTCAAACCACTACAAACGCATAGTAAGAGGTAAAAATGTGGTATAAGGGAGCGAAGCGAGTTTAGACGTGACCAAAGTGGTGTGCACACAGGTTTACTTCCCTTGAAACAAATTAATCAAATTGACAGCTTTATATTAATTCCGGCCATATATGGGTGGAACGGCTTGAATGCGTTAACTGCTGGCACATTCGTGACTGATGAGGCCAATGCGTGACAAGGTTCTGGTTTTTGTTGTGGTAGCATCACCACGATTCTTCTTCCTTTGCCTTTGTCTTGTCTTCCTGAGTGGCCATGTGGCCGTTTTCATGAAGAAGACGGCCTCTATGATTTTCTGTCGCCAAGCAAATTGCGGTCAGCGGCAAGAGAAGACTACTGAAATGGCTCCAGCCAATACTGCATGCGATTCACCGCATCTTCAGAATTGCCTGGTGATAACTTCAAACACCATGAGAGGGAGGGAAAACTGGTTAGATCGCTTTGCTGCTTTAGCACACGAGTCGCTTCCCTCTAATGCCTGATTTTTGTCACGCAGACGTGCCGGGGAGTTGCATTAGAAGACTACTAGGCCTAGGGCCTGCAGTGAGAATGGGACTCTGTAATGTTCTAAATGGCTTTTATACAGTCTTAATTTCAAGGCATTGATCTATGTGACTAAAATCGATGGTGATAAATAAAGAAATGGGGAAAAAAAGCAAGGGAAATAATTAAACAAGTTGGGGGGGAAAAAAGAGGGAGAGAGACGAAGAGAAAATTTAAAAAAAAAGTCGGACAAAATTAGAAGAACGATACCACCACACAAAATTTGAAGCGATTCTGTCAAGCGGTTCGGGAGAAAACGCGGCCGGATGGACGCACGGACGGATGAAACAAAAACAATACTTCCCGAAGTTTTGCTCGGGAGCTGAAATGAAGAAGAAGATGATGATGAAAGAGACAACCAAATCAGAGCTAATAAGAAACGGAAGATCTCTTGTCACTTAAAGTTTTTCAGTGTTCAGTGTTCACTCTCTCTGTCACACACACACGCGCTCGTGCACGCACGCATTCCTACACGCACGCACGCACGCGCGCGCGCACACACGCACGCACGCGCGCGCACACACACGCACACGCGCACGCACAGTGATGGGTGGGATCTTTCCGTTTATAACGTGCAAAGCGGACAAGGTTCAATTCAATTTCCCCTCATTACAGGACACCTGAAGCTTTGGGGTTCTTTCACAATGCTCCCCCCTTCCTTCTCAAGATCGATAACTAGTAGGCACCCCCGCCCCCCTCTCTCATCCACCCCCCCACCCCACCCCCGTCATCCATCTCTACTCTCTCCCCTGACCACTCCCCACCCATCATTTCCATTCTTTTTGTTTTGTTTTGGTGCCTTTCTTGGTCTTAAAGACTGACCCACCACGATTAAGTCCCTTTGGGTTTTTTTCTGGGTAGCTGTGACCCACATACAAATGTCCCCAACTTCAAATTGAGGCTGCTCTTTAAAATGATGTTTCGTTTTCAATTTGGGGGCATTTGTATGGGAGTCAAACCTGGTCAAAACAAGATTTCTTACCAGCTAAAAGAGGAAAAACACGTTGAAACCCGTGATTTTGACACGTAATCTGGTGGGTCTTTAAGGGAGCGATTCACGACATGACAACAGTCGAGCACAGACAAGGAATATCGCCATTTTGTCTCATATCAATTGCACAGTTCTGATGATAAGCTAGAATAGTAAGTAAGCCCCCCCCCCCCCCCCCCCCCCCCCCCCCCCCAAAAAAAAACCCAACCCAACCCAACAACAACAACTTCACTTTCAAATGACACTACATACACTGAGAAATAATTACACCGTAACAAATTTTTTCGCAGATTTGAAGCAAATAAAAAAAGAAAAACAAGAGGAAGAAGAAAGAGGAGGATGAGCAAGAGGATAAGAAGGAGGAAAAAAACAACCCGAAGGGAAAATGAACTCGGAAGGTCACGTTCAGAACGGGCAGAATCGAATGCAATTTCGTCATATTACAAGACACCTGAAGCTCCCAGCTTCTCTTCTCTCTCTCTTCACCCCCTTCCTCAGCATCCTGCTTCCCCGCTTGCCCTCCACCCACTCCCCCGCTCTCCTTCACACACACACACACACACACACACACACACGCAACCGCACGCGCGCACGCACGTACGCGAGCGCGCGCGCACACACACACACACACACACGATCAGTTAATAACACCGGCTTGCGCTCAAAACACACATTACTCATACATACATTACAGGACTAAGATTTCTGTGAATGTGGAGAGAGAGAGAGAGAGAGAGAGAGAGAGAGAGAGAGAGAGAGAGAGAGAGAGAGAACGAAAAAAACGAAATTTTATTTAACCAGGGAAACATGAGATAAGCAATACAATGCTTTTTTTCCACCCAGCCTTGGGGCAAATAGAACATTCAATAACAAAGTTAACTAGAGAGGGAGAGAGAGAGAGAGAGAGAGAGTTAAGAGAGAGAGAGAGAGAGAGAGAGAGAGAGAGAGAGAGAGAGAGAGAGAGAGAGAGAGAGAGAGAGAGAGAGAGAGAGAGAGAGAGAGACGGACAGACAGACAGACAGACAGACGGACTGACTGACAACCAGCCAGGCAGACAGAGACAGAGACAGAAGAAGCTATATAGACAGACAAATTATTTTTTTCTGAACAGTTTGAAGTTTCCTCTTTCCCCCTGCGATTCCATCCCATTTAAAAGCTAAAAGTTTCAAGGAGCCATTTACCCTCTATGAAGCATACATCTATATCAATGGACTAAAAACTAACTCTACACTGACGAAAATCAATACCCGCGAAATCTCACGAGAAACTCTTCTTTCAGTTATTGGATCACCGTTGAGAGCTTTTTGCGAGGCAGAGAGAGGCTACAGTACGGAAGATTTTCTGCTTATTTTTATCATTTGTCTCTTGGGAATTACATTGGCATACTTTATGAAGTCGAAAGGCCAACTATTATTAATTCAGTGAAATAGCCAAGAAGCGTATCTCTCTTTTACATTTTTAAAAAATTATCTGTCTGTCTCGATCTTCGTTGCTTTCTTCTGTTGGAAAAAAATGTAACGATACTTAGAGAGAGAGAGAGAGAGAGAGAGAGAGAGAGAGAGAGAGAGAGAGAGAGAGAGAGAGAGAGAGAGAGATGCCTTTGTTAAGTGACTTCATTTTCTTGAGAATTAATGGGGTATTTAACGTGGGTTTTTTTTCTTCTCATTTATATTTCTCTTGTCGTTTCAAGTTCTTCCAAGGAAAGAAAACGGACACAAGGGAAAAAACACACACCCAAAAAACACACGGTCAATAAAGAGGAGACACGAATTTTGAAGTTGATTACCTAAGTTCGATTCAATCAAGGAAGAAAAGTGCTTTGTAGTCTATTATTTTTCCCCCCATTTACCCGGCCTTAAAAATACAATTAAACTTAACTGGGTAGAGAAAGAAAAGATTGGCAATAGTGGACATTCCTCTGTGACATGTACAACATTAGGCTTATCCTTACCTCCTAAAATTAAGAAAATATGGTCTTTGGATAACAGGCCCTGATTTGATGCTTTTTAGTGACATGGGTGCTAAACCATTGTGGTGCATAAATGCGACATTGGCGTTGAAAGGGTTACATGTTTTCCTTTGAAAAACAACCTTACTTGTTATTAATTATTCTCTCTGTAATGTGTGATTTTTGTTGTTGTATGTCATTGAATTGGGTTTAACTGTTCGAGGGACAGTGTTGCGTTTTGTATTCGGGTAGGCTACCGTAATCGTGAGTATGTCCTAAACAGTTAACACGGGTCGTAAGATGTACATTAGACTGGCAGGTTTCATGATGAGCGCTTTAGTTCGAGTTATGGTCTCTAGCCCTTGACATCAGGTGACGTTTTGATTTGAAGCCAGATTTCAGCAACGGTAAACTCTCTCTCTCTCTCTCTCTCTCTCTCTCTCTCTCTCTCTCTCTCTCTCTCTCTCTCTCTCTCTCTCTCTCTCTCTCTCTCTCTCTCTCTCTCTCTCTCTCTCTCTCTCTCTCTCTCTCTCTCTCTCTCTCTCTCTCTCTCTCTCTCTCTCTCTCTCTCTCTCTCTCTCTCTCTCTCTCTCCCTCCTCTCTCCCCCCTCTCCTCTCTCTCTCTCTCTCTCTCTCTCTCTCTCTCTCTCTCTCTCTCTCTCTCTCTCTCTCTCTCTCTCTCTCTCTCTCTCTCTCTCTCTCTCTCTCTCTCTCTCTCTCTCTCTCTCTCTCTCGTGTGCGGGTATCAAAAATAGATGTCTTCTATTTGACCATAATAAATAAAAGTAAAGCAAGTCACTAGTCAGTTATCTGCCGTCGGTCCGCCAGAAGCGCTCTTTAGGTCTGGACGTGCACGGATAATTTCCAATCTTATAGCATCTTCTTCTTCTTCTAGCAGACGACAATCACCATCATCCTTTTGATGGTTCTGATGTGCATAATCTTAGTGTGACTGACACTTTTTGTTGTAAGTCGATACTATATTGCACGAAAATGTTTAAATTGACATTATTACAAACAGATGCGAAATGTAGTTAAGCGTGCAAAATAATGATTAACATGAATAAGAGAGACTGACAGATTGGAAAAAAATAGCGACTTCTGAAAAGAGATAAAACTGTGAAATGAACGCACAGCGAGCACGCACAGAGAGAGAGAGAGAGAGAGAGAGAGAGAGAGAGAGAGAGAGAGAGAGAGAGAGAGAGAGAGAGAGAGAGAGAGAGAGAGAGAGAGAGAATATAAACGCGAGCACATAAACTCACACACTCAAGCACACACGCATACAAAAAGGTACAAACCTCCTTCTCTCCTACACCCCCCCCCCCCCCCCCTCACAAACACACACTGACACACACGCACGCACGCACGCACGCACGCACGCACGCACGCACACACACACACACACACACACACGCGCGCGCGCGCGCGCGCGCGCGCGAACCAGAAGCCTTTATACAGCGGGGGCGTTTAATTTGTCCGGGGTGTGGAGGCGCCATCATTGGTGAGAGATGACGATCACCATAAGGCTTCTTTTTCCTCCGAACACCAGAATAGGTCAAAAGAGCTCGTCTAGAGAAGACACCACGCCACGGCCATACAAGTAACTCTACGTCTGTATGCCTTCAACTTTACTTTTTGACCAGCCGCATGGGAGCGAAAGCTGGTCACCAGCCGTGTGGCAAAAGCTGAGCGAAGCTGGTAATGTATTCAGAGAATTATGTTCCTGACTATCTGACTGGCTGGCTGACTATGTTAACAAGATAACGTTTGAATGGAGGGAGCCAGGAGGCACAAGTTGTGTATGTGGATAGGTGCTATCTAGGCCAAGTTCGAATATGAAGGTCATAGGTCAAAGGTCAAGTAAGGTCACTGGAGCCGACAATGTTGCCGAACAACAGAGGGACCTAGGATGCTCCAATGTTGCATGCAGATAGGTACTAAAGATATCTAGGCCAAGTTTAAAAAAATGAAGGTCATAGGTCAAAGGTCAAGGTCACTGGCGCCGAAAATGCCTCCGAGCACCTGGCATGATAGCAATTGAACAGAGGGACACAGGATGCTCAAATTTTGCATGCGGGTAGGTATACTAAGAATATCTCGGCCAAATTAAAAAATGAAGGTCATAGGTCAAAGGTCATGGTCACTGTTACGATGTAACGTGCAGGCTTTGTTTTTAGACTTGTTTGGAAGTTTCCAGAGACCACGAGGTTTTGGTTCCAGAAATTTCCGGCAAACGCTAGATTAGTGTGGATAATTTGGTGTCATACGAGAAGTTTGTAGTTCTTGTGATTTTAAATTAATTAGAAGTTCCCTTTGTGCCTTTGATCATAATTTTTTTTCGTTGATTTATTAGTTTTTGCGTTAATTTGTTTTGTCTGGTAAGATCAAGAAGCTTGAGGATATTTCTAGAATGGATCTTTCTAGAAAGGGAAGTAACTTTATACAGATTCGTCTTGCTTTAATGTTGAGATTGTACCAGAAGACTGGAGTTTATTGTGGATTGGTCTATTATGTACAGGAATATTCTACATGTAGAAAGGGATGCCACTGTGGTTATATATTTAGCTAGGAACTTATATAAATGACTAGATAAACCCGTGCTCCGCACGGCAGCATGAAGCATTTACGTTCATAATTGATAGGAACCTGTCTGAGCGATCGAAGAAGAAGAAAAAGAAGAACTGGTTAGATGTAAATAATGAAGGAGAGACAAAAAAATATGTGGTGGTGCCCCCTCCCTTCCGCCCACTCCCCTCTCCTTTAAAAAGAAATGATGAAAAGCACAGCACACACTTAATCATTGCTTGCTCGGTTTCCGGTCAATTCACGAGCGCAGATGCGTTATTCTCCAATATGCACCTTTCAAAACAAATATGGTTAGACCAAACACAAATCTTCCAGAAGGTAGAGGAACTATTTGTACAAAAGCCCTACTCGCCTCCCTCTTCTCCTTCCTAGCCACCCCTCCCCCTCCCCCTCTCCCTTCTTCTAACCAAAGCAACCATAGAAGTTTCTAGGTGCAGTGAGTTAGCCTCGGCTTTCTGTTAGCACACGCACGTGTCTAAAAATGAACCGTTTTGAAAATACAAATGGCTTCCACCAAAAAATTAGACAGTTTAACTCACCAGTTTTACAACGGATTTTAGGAATTTGCATCATGATATTGCCTTCGATTGTCAAAATGGCTCGTTCATTCAAATAACCATTACCACGGAGAAAAAACAAGAATATTAAGTTTACAGATTGCAGTAAAGTTGACGGTCTCTGTATAGCCAACTTGAAATGTGACCTTGCAATCTTCGTGTTTTCCGAAGGTATCTTCGGCAATTTTTGGGCGAAGCAGACGACCCAAATTTAGCCAACTTGAATAACTTCGGCAAACTTCGTGTTTTCCGAAGGTAGCTTCATGACGCAGCTTCAAAATAATGCCAACAGTCACGCGAGCAACATTTTGCCTTCAAAATCAACTTTCAAAAGCAACATTTTAAATCTGACATAGCCGAATAAATAGATAAAGTGGGTATCTTGACCTACATGTCAAGCAAAAGTCCGACATTTACGCTGTACTCAAGTTTTTAGGGTCCCCTCCTCGAATCCTTAGGGCATATAATATAGATTCATTTAGTGAGTGTCTGTCGAGAGAAACATAGAGATTTTAGATGTCTTGGCAGTTGGGATTGAATCCGTGAGTCAGTCAGTGGGTAGTCGCTGTTGAGAGAGATACAGAGATGTTAGATGTCTGGCAGTTTGTGATTGATTCAGTGTAGTTGTATTCAGAATAGTGTTGTTAGTTGCAACATTGAGAGCTGAATAAAAGAAGAATCTTCGTTTGAACGTCTTCGTGTTTGACTGCAGAGGAAAGATTTGGAAAGAAAGTCTACATAACCCACTGTCTACCAGAGTATTATAGGTCGTGAAAGACTGTCAGAAAAGGCTTACTTAGCCAAGTCGGTTCACTACAACTCTATACGATTTTATTTATTTATTTATTTATTAAGACAACTTTTATAGCGCCTAATCTTTAAGCTCTAAGCGCTTTACGATCCTGCAATCGTAACAGTCACTGGAGCCAAAAATGCTGCCGAGCACATGGTACGATAACGTTTGAACGCAGTGACCTAGGACACACATTTTGCTTGCGGACAGGTACTAAGGATATATGTAGACCCAGTTCGAAAATCAAGGTCAAAGGTCACGGTCACTGGACCCGAAAATGCTGCCGTGCTGTCGTCGCAAGTGCAGCGCCTACCCAAATTTTAAAAATATTTTTGGGGTGTGTGGTGGTGCTTGTGTGGATTCTGAATCAATATGTTAACACCAGAGGCTTAAAAATTCAAGAAAGACCAGCAGGTAGATTGCTAGTAACTAGTGAAGTGCTATTAACCCGCAGGCCATAGCATTATTGTAGACTTCGGCCTTGGCTTAAAACATTTTCTTCTGCGTCCTTCACAGAAATAAAAGACTCAAAATATTTATTTTTCTGGAATGAAATGTCAGAAATTGAATAAAAGAACGATGCATAATCCCCTTGCGATTAGTAATTGATTTTGCCTTTGCATCTTCCAATGAGCCTGTTGCTAAAATTTTGACCCCCCCCCCTCCCCCCTCCACTCTAGACTTCTGCAAATTCTGCTTATGTGTACGTATATCTATGTGTACATCTGTTCATACACACGTTAAACATGTATACATGCGTAGATACAAAAGTGTTAACTAGCCATGGAATCTTTGCTACACTAATTCGGCCAATCAAAAACATTCATCCCCCGAAGACGGGAGTGTGGCTGCCCACGTGGCGGGGTAAAAAAAAAAGGTCACCCACGTGATGTTCTCATCTGTAGCTGATGTACTTGTGCCCCACAGTGTTCAAGCGCTTCCGCTGTTGGGATGATCCCTGGAGTTTTTTAGCCAGGGTATGCCAACAACAACAAAAACATTAAATGCATACAACTTTCTTCTTAAAGAAAGCTTATCAACACAGAGGTCTTTTTGGCAATCTTGTACTTTAGTTACGCCATGTTTACGACTCTCAACCTCAGAGCCTGTATGTTTTCAGTTTTATGAAAAAAATATAATAATCATATGTTGATCCTAAGCCTATCCCTTTCCCCAGAATGTCAGAATGCTTCTTCTCAGTGAACTTTTTTAAAGCGTTTTCTTAGTGTTTCGTCTCTAAGAGGATTTGACATCAGACTTGCTGTCTCTGGCACTCGTTCTTTGAGTGGCACGTCCCCCCTCTCCCCTCTCCCCCTTCTTCTGAGCTGTTTGACTGATCCAAGATCACTTTCCAGCATGTGATTGTTCTTAGGCCTCGAAAATGAAACAGAACGGATACAATGAAAAGAAACGAACAACAACAACAACAAGAACAACAACCAACAACAACAAGAACAACAACCAACAAGAACAACAACAACAACAACAACACGGTTATTGCATCCTTTCATTTTTTTTCTGCTCTAGCTATTTTTTTGTGTCTTGACTCCAGCTCATCGTTTTTAAAAACTTTTTTACCACTTCTAAAAAAAAGTATTCTTTTCGTGCTGCAGTTTACACTAAAAAACCCAATGTTTGCCTCTCTCTGTCTCTGTCTGTCTGTCTGTCTGTCTGTCTCTCTCTCTCTCTCTCTCTCTCTCTCTCTCTCTCTCTCTCTCTCTCTCTCTCTCTCTCTCTCTCTCTCTCTCTCTCTCTCTCTCTCTCTCTCTCTCTCTCTCTCTCTCTCTCTTTATGATCATCGCATTTTGTACCTACTCTAGCACTTTCAAGGCCTACCGATCTCCTTGACCTTGACATTGACCTTGATCAGTACCCCATCAACCACCACCCCTTCTTACCAAACCAACATTCTCTCTCTCTCTCTCTCTCTCTCTCTCTCTCTCTCTCTCTCTCTCTCTCTCTCTCTCTCTCTCTCTCTCTCTCTCTCTCTCTCTCTCTCTCTCTTTCTTTATGATCATCGCATTTTGTACCTACTCTAGGTGATACACCACAACATACAATTTGAAGCGCTTCTGTCAATTACAAATGTGGAAAATATGGCTTAAAACCCAATTGTTTTAGACCTCTAGCACTTTCAAGGCCTACCGATCTCCTTCACCTTGACATTGACCTTGATCAGTACCCCATCATCAGATTCGCCATACGCCAATGCACCTACATGCCAAGTTGGAAGGCTCTAAGTCCAGCGGGGTAGAAGTTATGGTCCCTTAAAGATTTTCGGTTTTCAAGGTGATACGTCAAGGTCAAGGTCACAGCAGCGATAATTTATGTAATATGCCTTCCTCTCTTGGTGATACGTACACAGCCACACAAAATTTGAAGCGATTCTGTCAAGCGGTTCAGGACATATTCCCGGACAGACAGAAAAACAAACAAGACAGAAAACACAGAAATAAACAAAAAACAAAAAATACCAGACGCTTATGCCTTGGTGCGTTCGAGTCAAAGTCATGGGAAGCAGTGTGTTCTGGGGAGCTAAATGAATAGTGTTGTCAGTAGGGGGCTTAGTAGGTGGTGTCCTGAACAGGCTCTACTGAACTCCACCGAGGTGACTCAGCAGCAGTGCTGTGTCTCCTCGGTTGGTTGCCTCCTGACGGCCTAACATAGATTGGCCCCCTTTGGACTGCTGGTCTCGGATTCTGCGACTTGAACAAACTGGGGTGTGGCTGCGAATTGGGATTCGGAATGAGCGGCGTGGGAGCAACGCCACTGTACGGCCCAAAAGATGGGACAGCAAAAAACACCAACAAAACAGACGCTGCTCAGCGTAAAGTCCGTCTCCTGATGATGACGGACAATTAATTACCAACACCTTGACTCAACCAAACAAACGAGACCAAAGCCACGGAGAGAGAGAGAGAGAGAGAGAGAGAGAGAGAGAGAGAGAGAGAGAGAGAGAGAGAGAGAGAGAGAGAGAGAGAGAGAGAGAGAGAGAGAGAGAGAGAGAGAGAGAGAGAGAGAGAGAGAGAGAGATCCAATCCAATCCAAAACTTTTATTGATTAGGCCTTTTCTGCCCGTATCAAGTAGGGGGGGGGGGGGGGGGGGGGGGGGGGGGTGTAAACATAACGACAAATACATGTTGATTACAAAGCACAAAGAGACATAGGAAGGTACGGTTGGGGTTGGGTGGGAGAGGGGGAGGGGGTTACTAACAAATACATATAATAACATTTGCAACGTTTGCAATGATAGTGATTACAGACATAAAGAGACATAGCAACGAACGTCAGGGTGTGGTGATGTGTGTGTGGTGTGTGTGTGTGTGTGTGTGTGTGTGCGTGTGCGTGTGCGTGTGCGTGCGCGTGCGTGCGAGAGTGAGAGGAGAGAGAGAGAGAGAGAGAGAGAGAGAGAGAGAGAGAGAGAGAGAGAAGAGAGAGAGAGAGAGAGAGAGAGAGAGAGAGGAGAGAGAGAGAGAGAGAGAGAGAGAGAGAGAGAGAGAGAGATTCAGAGAATGGGTGGTGTTTTTTGTGGTGTTGCTGTACGTGCAAATAAGAAAGGTCAAAGCTGTCAAGCTAGCTCTTCACCTTTTGCACTTTGACATTTACTTTGACTTCGCATAGTAGTCTTCAGCCCCCCTCCCCCCCTCCCCCCTCCCCCCTCCCCCTCCCCCCCTTCTATTCCATGTTACCGTTTCATTCTCCCTTCACATGGGTGGATCAGTAAGTCATTGTTGAGGGGGCGGTTAGGTGTAGGGCCTTTCTGTCTCTGTGCCTCTCTGTAGACAACCTGTCTCTCTGTGTCTCTGTGTCTCTGTCTGTCTCTCCCCATCCCCCCTCTCTCTCTCTCTCTCCCTGAGGGTGACCATCTTCTCTCTGTCATTTTCTCTCTCTCTCTCTCTCTCTCTCTCTCTCTCTCTCTCTCTCTCTCTCTCTCTCTCTCTCTCTCTCTCTCTCTCTCTCTCTCTCTCTCTCTCTCTCTCTCTCTCTCTCTCTCTCTCTCTCTCTCTCTCTCTCTCTCTCTCTCTCTCTCTCTCTCTCTCTCTCTCTCTCTCTGTCTCTCTCTCTCTGTGTTCCCCCTGTCTCTTCTACCAAATAAATATTTTTTTTCTGCATTAATCTAACAATAATCAGCCTACCGGGCTTTGTTTCTGTTAATGTTTGTCGATTTATGGTCGTTCTACACGCATATGTATGCACGTGCATCTAAGCATAATATTTATGCGTGTGTGTGCGTGCGCGTGCCGGCGCGCTTTTTAAATTTTTTATTTAACAAGCATACTACTGGTATCAGTCTTTGAATAATGGAAACAATATTGAACAGGGTAAAAACACCTATAAACGTTTTGTAGGGGTAACAAGATCTGCATTTGTAACAGAAGCTGAGTTTAGATGCCCAGAAAATGTCACAAAATGCACGTGTGCAGACGTAGATGTGTACGTGTCTATAGTATGCAATGTCACCAGGGATTTTTCTTGTTCTGAAAATCACGGTGCTGTTATTCTT